>ML415652.1:22236-64091 GCA_005239525.1 Nicotiana knightiana | reverse complement strand
GTGAGGGGAAGAATTGAAATAAGGAGAAAGGTGCACTGTGTTGAAAAATAATAAGAGTCACTGAAAAAGAAGAAAAAAAGAAATGAATGAACACTTGTGTTGTGTTGAAAGAAAAGTATATGTAGTGACTCTTAATATAATTGTGCTTAAAGAAGTATGGGGGAAACAAAATCGTTGTGAAGGTGGAATTTGGCTACATTGAGTTTGAGGTTGAAAAGCTAAGTATGTGTATTAAAGTGCTTATGGAGGTGTAGCCATTGTTATATCTAAATGTATCCTACCCGTCCCGAAGCCTACATTACAACCAAATAAAAGTCCTAATTGATCCTAGACTGAATGAGCTCGATTAGTAGAGTAGTACACTACGGGCAAGCCTATGGTACATCTTTTGTGGCATTTGAATGTTATTCGGAGAGTGAGTGAATTCTTTCTATCTTAAGTTCCTACGTTGTTAAAATTCATTGTGTGTGGAACTAACTCTTGGATATGGCGAGGGCACACGATTCATGAAAGGAAAGGTAATGTTATAGACCTTTAAGTTAGAGTAGTGAGTGGATTGTGAATATAGCATGGTATATGGGAGTAGACTATTGAGGCGAGGATGTCACGCCTGTGTACTTGAAATGTTTTCAATATTCTTGGTATCACATGTTAAGAGATTTTCTTAATAAAAATTGTGTACATGAGTGTAGTTTGGTTGCTCGAGGACGAGCAAAGGTTTAAGTGTGGGGTCTTGATGCGAGACTAAATTGCATAGTTTAACTTGTGATATACCTTACATTTTATGAGTTTTAATGATAAAATTACACTTTTTATGTGCTTAATGGAGTTTATTTCATGTGTAGGTGAATTGGAAATGGAAACGGAGCTAAAGGGATGCAAATACGTCAAAAATACGCAAAAAGAGACGCCCAGGCGATAGCCGGGCGTTTGCCCCATGAAGCCTGCCCCCCCCTGGCGTTAGGGGGTGTTTACCCCATAAGGCATGGCCCCCCCTGGCGTTAGGGGGGCGTTAGGGCCATAACTCCAGGCCCACCCTGGCGTTAGGGGGGCGTTAGAGCCCAAACGCCAGGGGTCCCCAGTTTTGCCCAATTCCGAGTTTGACGAGTTAAATGTTTCCCGGTTGAAATAGAAGTCTCCTACACGGTTAGGGTTCACCCTAAACCTATAAATAGACTCCTAACACAATTAAAAGGGGGATTTTCGCGGATTAACAGTAGACAAGAAGAAATTTCCATTGAAGAGCAAGAACACGGTTTCTACAATTTAGTAATTCTTATTTTATATTTCAATTATGCAACTGTTTGTAGTTTTGTTTAGTTTAAACATGAGTAGCTAAGTTTTAATCTAGGGTTTTGGTAGAACCCGTTGGGGATGAACTTCGTTTGATATTAATATATGTTGATTGATTATTCTCTATTTGTTCAACTACGTTCTTATTGTAGTTAATTGAATGGCCATCAATTCGCTGTGCCTATTTAGTATGTATCTACTCGATAGAGAGTGCATATTTAGGTAATTGTTTTAACAACACCACTCCTAGAGTATAGACGGAAGTCATAACCGAGGGTTTAGAGGTTGGATTAGACATAATATTATTGTTTACATTAAATTGTTAGATTAATTGCTAGTTGATTATTTAGTGAGTAGAATTAGTTAAACAACACAACTTGATATTCAAAAGTCTTGAGGAACTTGATTAAACACCAGTTTAGTATTAAATAAACTCAATTAATACGTAAATTCTCTGTGGGATCGACTCTGGGCATATACCCCAGGATTATATTTGCAACGCCCGCTTAGTCTTCTACAAGACATAGTTGAGCGTGATCAATATCCCATTCTCAAATATTCTATAAATAGACCCCTCTCCCTTTAGACTAAAGGAGATTAGACTCCTATTTCTGAAAATTCTCTCCACATTTCTGAATTTGCTTCCTTTAAACACCGAAAGCAAAAAACAAAGAAATCAGAATTGTTCCTCTGTTGAAAAAATGAAACATTCCCAAAGTATGAATGTAAAGATCTGACTGTTCTTTCAAGGTTTCTGTTGGAATTTTCAGATTTTTGGGTTTCTCTTGGGTTTTTCAATTCTGGTTTTCCTAAATATTTCTGGGTTCATTTCTTGGAGCTGTTTTGGTTTGAAGTTGCTGTTTGTTACTGCCTGATCATACTTTCTCTTACCTGAATCTTTTGGACCTGATCTTTATTTGGTCGGGGTTTCTTTGTATTCTAAAAAGGTATGTACACTTGACACTAAATAGAATGATAGATTTGAAATATGTTGTCTATTCTCCACAAATCTGTTTCTGGCTCAAATTTGTTTATGTATGAACTTTTATGACAAATGTGATGCTGAAATGTAGTGCAAATTTTGTTGTTTGGGTATACAGGGTTTGGTTGTTATTTCAACAAGACAAGTGCATTTTTGTTGAGCTTATAAATTCTGAAGTCTACCTTAATCTGTTTTTTTTTTGCATATAGTTCATGCTTACTGTTATTTTTTTTTTGAATATATTTCTTATTTAGCTATTAGTTCCTGCACTTGTTGTAGTTCATTACTAGCTTAGATTGCACTAGGGTAGATGAATTTGACTTCTTAATAGTCAAATTCATCCCATGGCAGTGCACAAACAGTAGAATGGTTGGCTGAAGTTTACCCCTTTTGAAAGGTGTAAAGTATGTAGTTAAAGAGGGCATTTGAGTTGAGGAATCCGAACCTTTGAATTGTCAGATTCATCCCTTAAAAATGCCTAAACAAGCAAGGTTCTCTATATAGTTAGAATTATGTTATTATTAGCACTAGGGTAGATGAATCTGACTCTTCAATGGTCAAATTCACCCTATAATAGTGCACAAACAGTAGTTTAGCTTGCTGAAAATATCTTTCAAAGGATATAGAGTGGGAAATTAGGAGCCTTAAGGAATCGAATCCGAACTCACAAAATAGTCGGATTCACTCCTCAAAGTGCCAAGAGTGGTCAAAATATTTGACTAAATGTTAGCTTGAATGAGGATGACTATTAATAGTCTCTGCGAAATAACCTCAGTGGATTTAAATCTGACTCCTCTCCATGGTCAGATTCATCCCAAATGAATAAAGAACTATGTTCAGTAGTGTTTGAAACCGTATCATGGGTAATGTGAATCTGACCTTTTCATGGTCAAAATTCTTTCCATAATGATACATAAAATCCTTTGTCTGGAAGTTTACAGGTGCTGCTATTAAGATTAACCAAAGAGATGTCTAGCTAAAGCAGTAATTTCGAGCTCTTATTTAGCTCATGAGTAGTTTTGTATTTCTTAGAACTGTAATAGACATTATTAGTATAAAATAGTGCTAAAAATATGAATTTGATCCAATGGTCAGGTTTATCCCAATTAAAAGTTCTCAAATGTTTATAAGTGATTGTCTAGTTTCAAAAATAGCATCCAGAGAACTGGACTTGACCCTTCCCTAATGGGCAGATCCATTCTCTACTGATGCATAAGAGCTCAATCTTGTTCGAGGCTCAATGGTAACTGCAGGTCCGCATAGAGGCAACCATTAGCTTCTAATTAATTAATTCTTAGTATTTTGTTAGAAAATCTTTTTCATAGTACAAATGATGTAATAGTAAGTTTATTAGACCATGTACACATTTATTTTGGCGTTGTAATAAATTTTACTGGACATTATGAATTTAATCCTCAAGTTGTCATTTCTTCTTATTAACGTGACAGCCCAGGAAGTTAATTATATTTTTCTGTAACTATAAACATCCATGTCTTATTTTTCTATTGTCTTAAAATATCCATGTAATACGGCATACAATTATTAATACTTAATTGGAATTTGAAAACACCTTCTCATTCTGCGTTTCAATTTGTGTAACTATCTCAAACTTGTGGATTTTCTTTATACGTGAATATTACGTTTCACAACAACATTGTTTAGCGGTTAAAAGGATAGTAATTATCCAAATCTGATTCTGATTTTTTATGTTAAAGTTGTTGGGTAGCTATTTCTGCCTGTATCATTGATTAGTCATGCTTGGCTAAATTGTCTAAACTACATATCCTGCGAACTAGACACAATTAGGATTCGCCAAAAGAGTTGAAACAATTTGGGACTAAAATATGGCCATAGCCCGAAACATGCTATGTTTAGATTAATGAAATTCACTTCTTGGAAATCCTTTAGGTAGAACCATACCTTTAGTTTGAAATCCTTTAGGTGCATTTCATGTGACGTGTTTGCCATGTGCTCAAAAACAACAAGTGTAGACCATCGTAACTTGTCCAAGATAAATCCATAACGTCCTAATTGATCTTAAAATGCTCATTCGAATAGAAAACATAAAAGATAATCGAATTTTTCCTCAAATAGGCACTATAAAACCGTCATGACCAATAGTTTTGATTACGTAATCTACACTCGGGTTCGACAACTCATGTCCCCGTCTTTAAACTTAAAATCATAATAAAATCACGTGTTGCTATTACGGGTGCATTTCATGTGGCGTAATTTTAATACGTTCAAAAGCATAACAAGTGCACGTTCTCGTGACTTGTTTTTCAAGATAAATTCATACTTATCAAAAGCGGCTAAATTCCAAAGAGCCTAAATATACAATAGGATAAAACACGTAAACAATTAGATAATTTATGCCAAATATTAATAGTTAAGTGACCGTGCTAGAACCACGGAACTCGGGAATGCCTAACACCTTCTCCCGGGTTAACAGAAATTCCTTGCTCGAATTTCTGGTTCGTATACAACTTAAAACAGAGTCTAAATTTCCTCGGTTTGGGATTTCAATAAATAAATGGTGTCCCGGAACACCGTAAAAAATCCGGGTGGTAACTCTGAAAATTAAAAATAAATCCCAAATCCGAATAATGTCACTTAAAGTGGAAAAAATCCCTTATTACCCCTTCATTAATCCGGGGATAGTGAATAAGGAGATGTGACACACGTGTAACTTGAACTTTAGGTAAAAGGAAAGAAATTACCAGTGCATCATTACATGGCTGAGATAAGGCCTTGATGTCTTCTTTGCTGAATGTGATAGCATCCTCGGGTACGTAACTCCGAGTCCACTTTTTCTTTGTGATGGATACTTTTGTTTGTTTGAACACAGGTCCCTATGGGATGTCGACTCCTCCAATGATCATATGGATGATATGTTGCGGCTCCTCCTATTCATTTTCCTGTTTGCATCCCGCTCTCTAAAGTGATTCTTAGCTCGATCGCTGAGGAAATCTCAAAGGTTCTCTTCGCTTATCAGTCCGGCTACCTCCTCCCGAAGTTGTCTACAATCTTTGGTCCTATGACCGTCAGTGCAATGGTATTTGCACATTAATTTGGGGTTCTATTGGGAAGGATCTGATTGTATTGGCTTCGGCTACCTTGTGTCTCAGATCTTACTTATTGTTGATATGATGTCTGATGAAGCAATGTTGAAGTTATACTCCAACAATCGGGGTGCCTCCATCAGCCCCGTGTGGCTATCGAACCCAGCTTTGCTCGCGAGCCCCCAAAAAATTTGGCCTCGATCTACCCTTCGATCAATTCGAGGTATATTACGTCTCGAGGTGTTTCTTCGGTCTTCGACATATGGTTGGTATCTTTCCTTGTTCGGTTTCGACTACCTTTATGCATTCCTTGACTCATTTTCTAAGAGCCTGCTTGGATATACTGAGCCCGAGGGGGCTCCTAATTGGTCTTCCTCGACCCTGATCCTTGATTGATACTTGTTATGCACATCCGTCCAAGTCGCGGTGGGATACTCGATCAAATTTTGCTTCGGCTGCTTTGAAGCTATCGAGTTTTGCTCGTTCAAGCCCTGAGTGAAGGCTTGCATTGCCCAGTCATCGGAGACTGGCGTTAATTCCATTCGCTCAATCTGAAAGCGGTATACGAACTCCCTTAGCATCTCTTTCTCTCTTGTTTAATTTTGGAGACATCAGACATCCTTGTAGCGACCTTAATGGAACCAGCATGTGCCTTCACAAAAGAGTCTGCCAACATGGCAAGCAAATCTATTGAGTTCGGGGGGAGGTTATGGTACCACATCATTGCTCCCTTGGACAGTGTTTCTCCAAACTTCTTCAACAAGAAGGACTCAATCTAGTCGTATTTTAAGTCATTCCCTTTCATACCACAAGTGTTACATCCCACATTTTCGTACGTTGAAGTTTGGTCGTAAGTTAACTGACGTAAGTTCAAGAATGAGATTATAAGAACTATGATATTTCAATCATGTCATGAGTAAATTCGTGAAGGTGAGAGGGTAAGCAAATCGAAGAAAATGAATTTCGTCAAATTTTGGCAATTTGGGGATAAAATACGGTCCAAGTATAATACTCCGTATTCATGGACTAATGCCACACAAGGTACCACATTACCATGATAGTAAGGTGTATAAAGTATATTAAAAGCATGTAGTATTTTAAGTAATTAGAGATAATTCCTAATTATGGGGTTAATTAATTAATCGTAAGGATAATTGTGGCATTAAGAAGGATTATGTGGATAAGAATATTCTTTTGGGGTTGCCACATGGCATTAAACCATGCCAAAGTGGAAAAATGTCCATGATGAGTCAAAAAGACATAAGGTTGCCTTATTACACGTTCCCCTTTGTATAGTTTATAGAATTAGACATAAGTTGCGTAATTTGGTTTCTTCCTTGAATGTCAATAAGAAGATATGACCAGCAACATTTCTTATCTTCGTTTCTTTTTAAAAATATTACTTACAAAGATCCAACAACAACGTTTCTTATCTTGGTTTCTTATTGAAAACATTGCTTGCAAAGATCCAACAACATTGGATACTCTTACGGATGGAACTTTATTTATCAATGGGATTTTTATGAACCCGTATAGTGCTACAGTAGCGTAAAATGTGATTCTAAGGAAGCACGGTACAATCTTTCTCAAGAACATCATACAGATGTTTCCCTACTTCTATCTGCCATTACGTGTTGTCGCCATTGGCGTGTGTTAGAGGGATTATAAAGAGAATTGGCTCAGGTATGTTAAGGCTATCCCTTATTTCACTTGGCATGATCCATACGACACAAACTAAACGAGCAAATTTACCATTTCCATTCATGACTCTATTCATAGAAATATTAGAGATTCTTATGTTCTTGATTCCCCATGTGTCCTATTATTCTATCATCTGTTCATGTATCTCAGATTTATGTAAATTGATAAAGTTTAATTCATGATATTAATCAGAGGCATAATGGCCTTATGACGTTCGAGAGATTTTATTAACGTATTTCATATGCATTTCATGCATTTATACATGAATATTGACCCATGACCAAATGACGTTATATATGCTTATATATATGTACATATATATGTATATGGGATATGGGGAAGGCTGTGGCGTTATATACGCACCACCACCTAATTAGCCAGTATACATTGATGACTTTGCCCACAGTGGCCGAGATGATATGATGGGATGCCCTCAGAGGCCTGATGATGTTATGAAACATGTACCTATGCACGACATGACATTCTTATGCATATGCATGATACTATAATTATTTCATGTTTTACGAAGTGACCCAGACCTACACATTGAATCACTTACACTATAATTCTCTCATGTTTGTTATGTACTTATTTATGTTCCTTACATACTCGGTACATTAATTGTACTAACATCCCTTTTACCTGGGGATGCTGCGTTTCATGCCCGCTGGTCCCGATAGACATGTCGAAAGCCCTCAAAGTAGGGTATTAGCTCAGCGGAAGGTATTGGTGCGCTCCATTTGCTTCGGAGTTGCTTGTTTGGTTAGTATGATTTAGTCGTGTATTGTTTGGTATGGTGGGACTCTGTCCCGACCTTAATAAAAATTATGTATTCTTAGAGGCTTGTAGACAGATATGATGTACATAAAAGATTGTATAACCTTGTCTGCCTATGTTCAGTTTACGAGTGGTTATTTTGGTCTTAGAGGCCCATATGTATTATGTATAAGTTGGTATTACATGTTGTATCTACCTATTTCACGGTAGCCTCTCCGGCTCAGTATCTATGATTGTATGATACGAAAAGATACATTATGTTCGTACTCGATTGCGTAAGGTACCGGGTGTCTGTCGTGGCCCATCGGTTTGGGTTGTGAAAGAAGTGGTATTAAAGCAGTTACGTCCTAGGGAGTCTAGAAGTTGTGTCTAGTAGAGTCTTGTTTATGGGTGTGTCGTGCGCCACACTTATAAGCAGTAGGCTACAGGGCATTTAGGACCGTCACTCTTTCTTTTTACTCTAGATCGTGTGGTAGAGCTCACTTATAAGAATTCAAATACCGAACTTCTATTAATAATAAGACAATGCCTACATTCAGAAAGACGATTGATAAGAGATATATCTGTGGAAGTGTTGAGTTAGAGGAACTCGATGTTGCATCTTGCTTATGATGAGTAAATGAGAGGTCTTCAGCAGATCATGCATGTACTAAATTGTGTACAATTCTTGATAAGGAGCTTTTAGGAAAAAATAATTATCCACTCTTACGGTAAAAAAGGAATAACATAATCAAAAGTTAAATACGAGTTGCAGCAAGAAAACGAAGCAAGGTGAATAAGGGTACGAGATACCTAGTTAATAAAGATTATACTTATTTACCATTCAGGAAGGGAGATATGAGCATTTTGAGTTACCTTCAATAATAACAGATATATGTACAACCGGCCACACCGATCTCAGTTATGCCCTATGGGAGCTAACAGATATAGTTTAAGAGAAGGACGGGTTATAAAGATCCGGCTGGGGAAAGAGTAACCCAAAATAGTGAATGGATTGTTTGCGTTAGTTGGCATTTTCGAAGGATATTGCAAAAGTACTCATAGATCTCCTTATGAGACACCCAGATGGTGCACTCTAAAATAGCACAACTGGATATGAGAATTACAAACATAGGCAGTAGAAGCCTAAAAAGGATAAATATTACCTTAGCGTTGCTCCCGTCCCTATAGAGAGATAATGTTAGGCAAGCCGAAAAGCCAGTGGATGGAGGAAAGGGGAGCTAAAAGCAGATTAATGTGTTGTTCGAATTTTCATAATAAAGTAATAGACATGGAAGTTAGCTGGAAATAAGAAAAGAGTTAATGGAGCATTATGAGTAAAATGTGATACATAGATGACAACGGTAGACCAAAAGATGTCAGCATTACAGAGTCTATAGTCAAAGTGGAGGAAATTAGGAGAAGTGACAGGCCTTGAGGCACCAAAGAGTATAGACCATAAAGTTATATCCCCCTTCCAAGAAATAAGTTTGTAACTCTAACGCGAGAGTAATAGAATTCAGTATGGGCTGGTGAACAAGATAAACTAAACGTGAATTAGGGACTGAGTGATTAGATAATACTCGGCATCATGATAATTTCATATTGCATTCCAGCGATAATAGAATGGACAACAGAAGAAGATTCATGACAAATTCAGAGAATGGTCATTTAGGAAGACGCTTCCCTAAAGTAAGCAACATGAGGAAAGTTAAGCTTAAGGAACTATGTGTTTTTAGTTATACTAGGTGTCGCCCTCGTGAGTAAGGAATTTTGTTATTCTTGGTAAAGGAGGGCTACTGCAAGGCGAGTAAAGGTTATTGATTATGTGAAAGGATGGAGAGGTAAAACATATGTAGGTAGATCGTAGTAGTACTAAATCTTAGTACTTCCCTAAAGGGAGGAATATGGAGCGATGTGGCATTAAGCAAGAATTAAGTGGTTCTAGTAACTATGGAATAGTAAAGAACGTATACGATAAAAATGACAAAGGGATGATATTGCACTTATCCAAATCCTGCAGATATGCTACGATTCTAGAACATTATACAAAGACGACGTCAAGAAAAGGAAGTAAGGGTTCCTACCCGAGATGTTATTAATAAATAAGGAGCCAGTGCAAGACGTAAGTTAAGACAAAGGCAATAACCCAAAAGGGATTACACGGAATACAAATATGAAAATGGACCAACGAGCAGTTAGTAGTTGATTCAGGAATACTCTAGTTACAGCTAGATAAGAGGTTACAGACAAATCAACAGATCGTGCAAGATGAACATAGTGAACCCCCAACATGGGAATTCTGTCTCGCAAACATGACATCGTGATCCTTAAGATATATTCAGATAGGAGTTAGGGTAGTTAAAGGTAAATAAACGAGAGTTCCACTGGAAAGACAATCAAAATATCAGCTCAGAAGCAACCCTACAAGTACAAGGGCATGGAGGTATGTAACTAGGGACATTTATAGGCGAGGAAGGACATCAAAATTCTGTCGAGTATACAATATAACAAGCTCGCATCCTTCGAGAATCAGAGGCTCCTCCCTAAGTACTATAATGAAAGACTAGCTGAGGAAAATAAGGAAGAAGGCTTCAACCTAAACTCAGTGACCTAAAGAGAATATGGTCTTGTAATAATAGTTTCACAACAACATTGTACATCCTCCATAAGAAAGAGGAACCTACCGAGGCTAATGGACGGGAAGTAAAATCAAAAGTAATAATCAAGATCATATGAAGTTGCACGAGAATTTCGGCATGCGTGGGAAGTAAGACAAGCAAAGTAGGCACACAACAAGGAGGTAGAAAGACCATGAAAAATAATAGCTTACATTTAAAGGACGCTGAGAAGGAATGAAAGGAACTATTCGATCAATGATCCATGGTTAGTTACATTATGAATGCACTTAGTATTTCAGGGTATTATCCATGCAGCATATGTGTTGATAATCATACAACCATAGAAGACTCCGGTATAAGTTAAAAGGAAAGAGTTGAGTCCAAGTCATAAACCAAAAATTTAATGGCTAGATGATAGTATCATGGATATTCCATAGCGTGCATCAAGGGATAAAGTAATAACTAATACTATAAGCCGCATGTACAAAGATACCTTAAGCCTACGTAAAGGTTGATCATATGGAATAGGAAACTAAAGAGTTACGTTAACCAAGTAAATCATGTGTCTGATTATTGGACCTAGAAAATTATACACATCATCATCTAGAACATTTCAGAATCATTCTGAATATCAAAGGTACGAAATAGATAGTACAGTATCCATATTTTATAATATCTCTACTATAAAGCTTGTGAGAAGCGTACCAGCCTCATAAGAAGTCCGTACGAAGTTCCCACCGGATTTTGTATGCACCAAAGGTGCAAGTATTATAATAGAGCTTCATGTTATGGATGTGAATTACACCTAGGTTGAAGGGAGGTCATGAAAGATATAGAAGATACGATGTGAGACTTTAAGGTACAAAAATTAAAGGTGAACAACAAACGAGATACTCAAAAGCAAATGGTTGAGAATAGTCCATACTTCAAATAGAAGTCTAGAAGCCAATGGATTCAATATCCATGATTGATAGTGGCGTCGTCAGTGGCATATCTTCCAACGTATGGTTTATATATACCAAGAGATCTAGCCAAGGGAGTAAAGAAGAGTTAGAGACAATGTGATGTCTCGCTTGATGTTCTAGAATAACATAAGGGAATCTATGGTGCAAGCAAGTTGAAGGAAGGTTGCAAATAGTATAAATAGATAGGTAGAGGTCGCAAGCTAAAGTATACTAGAGCAATGAGGTTTTATGATAGAAGTAAGGATGACAAACGGTGAGTGAGAAGGTGACAAAAATGTATAAGTCCTCGAGATTAAGCCCATGACAACAAGAGAACTAATGGTTTCTCTAAGTTATAGAAATGCAATGACCAGCCTATCGTTCCGTGAGATAGCCATGTTTTTTCCCTGTTTCTGCCATATCATGTATTTATTAGCCTATTGATGATGTGTCGGGTCGGTCGGTTCGTCTTCGAAGTGGCCGTGGGGAGTATTGAGACACTTAGTCTCTTAAGTTAGCCTTATAGTTAGGAAAGTCAACCAGAAGTAGACTATTGGGTAAACGACCTCGGAATGTGGATTTTATGGCTCGGATAGCTTCGTTAGGTGATTTGGGACTTAGGAGTGTGTTTAGAATGTGGTGTCGATGTCTGGAGTAGCATCAGGCTTGAATTGGAAAAATTGAGCGTTAGGCGAATTCCGGTCGGCAGTGAAAAATTAGCTATCAGGGTCGGAATGAAATTCTGAAAGTTGGAACATGCTCGTAGCGTCATTGTGGATGTGTGTGCAAGTTTTTAGGTCATTCAGACGAGTTTTGGGTAGTTTCGGCATCGTTGGTGATTTTTGGGAGTTTGAAGATCCTTAGGCTTGCGTCATGGGTTGGTTTGGTGTTTCGATGTTATTTTGGGTGTTCCGATGGTTCGACTAGGTTCGGGTGATCATTTATGACTTAATAGTAATTTTGGTTGGTGTCCCGAGGGCCTCGGGATGAGTTCGGATGTTTATCGACATGATTTTTGGTAATTTAGAACTGCTGATGTAAGCTTTCTGGTTTTTCCGCACCTGTGGAAGGGGGAGCCGCAGGTGCGGTCTGGGTGCTGCATATGAGGAGTTTGAGAGGCTAAGATTTTTCCGCAGATGTGGAAGATTTGGTCGTGGGTGCGAGACCGCAGGTGCGGGCTTATGGATCGCAGATGCGAGGTTGGATTTGTAAGTGGAATTCCGCAGAAGCGCACCTGGGACCACAGGTGCAGGTCCGCATGTGCGATTAAAAGACCGCAAGTGCGGTTCACTGGACAGAGAGTATAAGTACCAACCTTCACGAATTTTGAGATATTTCATCAACATTCTCATTTGGACATGAGCTTGAGAAAGGTTTTTGAAGAGGGAAATCAGGAGAACTTCGTGGAAGAAAGATTTTTGGACCTAAAACTCATTTCTATGGTGTTATAGTTTTGATTAGGGGTGAAATTTATGGAAAATTATTGACTAAATTGGGGGTTTAGGGCTTGGGAATTTGAGACTTTAAATTGAGGAATTGAGGGGCCATTTGTGGTTGGTTTTGGATGTATTTTATATGGGTAGACTCGTGGAAGGATAAGGATTCTATTTTTGTGATTTTTATCAAACTCTGAGAGGTGGGCCCGGGGATTGGGTTTTGCCAATTTCAGAATTTGTGCTCAATTTTGATAATTTTCGAATGGGTTTTGTCTCCCTAGCATATATTGATAATATTAATCTGCTTTTGGTTAGATTCGGAGCAATCGGAAGCCGATTCGAGAGGGAAGAGCATTGCATAGTAGTTTTCGGGCCGGCTTGAGGTAAGTAATGACTGTAAATCTTGTCCTAAGGGTATAAAATCCAAGACTTCACATTTTTATCACGGTCTGGAGTGGCGCACATACTAGATGACGAGTGTGTGGCGTGAACGGGGTGGGGATTGTGACTTGGTCCGTTCGTGGAAAATATTAAGTTGCGTATTTGATTCCACTCCATACGATATTCATGTTTTAAGGCTATTATTATATTTTGGATTGTACGCCATGTTTGGGGCCTTGTGCTGACCTGTTTGGACCCCTTGGGGGCTATTTAGTACTATTCCTCACTGTGTTGACTTATGATTTACACTTAGTCATTTCTTGTTTAACTAATTTCGAAACTCAGTCTCATTTACACTACTTTTGTGATATAAAATGATATTTTGGTTCGAGTACCCCGTTTATTTGATAGCCCGAATGGCTCTGAGAGATTTCTGACTGAGTGAGGCCGAGTTCCTATGTTGTTAGGATATTATACGATCGGGCTACACGCCGCAACATGTTGCACTATTTATGATACGTGAGAGGCCGAGAGCCTGAGTGATTATACCACGAGATTTCTTGATACTAGCGCTTGGGCTGTAGGTGCCCTTCCGAAGGCTGTACACCCCCAGTGAGCGCAGGTACCTACTGAGTGCGAGTGCCGAGTGCCGAGTGCGAGTGCGAGTGCCGAGTGATGAGAGATTGGGAGACATGAGCGTCTGTGAGGTAGCTCGAGGGGTTAATACTGAGTGATTGTGACGCATGCTGAGTGATTGATGCTGAGTGATGATACGCCCGAGGGGCTGTTTATGATACATGTTTCCACCTGAAGGACTATTTATGAACTCCGTCGGCTTTATTTACTGAATCGTTTGATTTCTATGGAATTTGAGAAAAAAGGTACAATTTTAAAATATATTTTTACTGAAGGCGATTGTAAATGTTACAAGATATTGTATTTGCGTTTTCTAAAAGAAAGACTTCATTTACTGTGCATTAATGACTGTTTTACTTGTTTCGTAGCCTTATACATTATTTAATCTCATTACTATTGAGTTGGCGTACACACATTACTCCGTACACCTTGTGTGCAAATTCAGGTGTTGGGTCAGAGCGCTAGCTGTTTTCACATTCTCTTGGAGCTTTGTTCGGGATTTTGAGGTAGTTGTTTTGCATCCGCATCATGCCCTCTTTCTCTTCTCATAATGTTATTTGATATCATTTCCTAGAACTGGCTGTAATAAGGAAATAGTAGTACGTTGTATTATTTATAAATACTCATGACAGTTGACTCCGGGTTTTGGGGTAGTGCATAAACTATTTTATTCATTTTGTTGCTTTAAACTGTTAAACCGGAAGAATTTGATGGAATATCGAACGATTTTGAATTTTAATGAAAAGCCCTTATGTTATTTCGCGGTAGATTGGCTAGCCTAGTATCATGATAGGCGCCATCACGGCTGGCTTAGGATTTTGGATCGTTTCAAGAAAGTTCACTATAGCCTGTATGAACTTGAAAGAATCTAAGACTAATAGCATCTAGAGTGGAATGAGGGTGTGATCGTGATAGATAAAGGATGACGTTTGGGCCTTCAATTGAGTAATGACTTGAAGAGGATTTCATGAGTTGTATAGGATTAAAATATCCATGTAAGGTGAGTGATATTGGGATGCTATAAACTACGGTTACGGAAGTATAGTATCTCCCCTGGGTGGATCAATCTAATTACTCCAAATGTCCGTGATGAGACATGAGCCTAGCGGTAGTGTTACATAAGAGATCAAGTTATCAGTGGTAGATGATATATCATCATTAACATGAATTAACAGTGGATGGACAAAAGTCACAAAGTATGAGGTGAGATTAGGCCGTCATTCTTAATATGAACAAGTAATGAGGAAGCATTAAAGGACTTAGATTTATACATATGAGATAAGTATCAAAAGAAACCTGGAGTTCGGTAGCAGACCTCTGTAATGATAAATCGAAGTAAGAGTTATGGTATAGTATGACCTACCTAGATGCAGTAAAGTCATACGAATGGATTAGTGGATCTATGAAATAAGGTATAAAAATATTCGTAAGTTCGACAAAGTACCGAGAGAAGAACTTCAGTATGCCTACAGATACCCAAAGGGACATTTATCAAGCCTTGTATATGTTTGCAAAGTGAGGCCTAGTGATTGTATAAAAGTGGGAGGAAAGAGGAGAGAAGAGTCGCATAGGCGCACATACAAGGAAAAAGTCGTACAGGCTGCATGACAGAAGGCAGCAAGAGTTGCGAGATTGGAAGAATTCCGACCACGGGCCGTGGTGCGAGAAAGATGCCTAATGGAGGGAATGCCCTAGACTTTGGATTTATTCAAAGAATAGTTTACTAAATGTAAAAAAGAATATTAAAGTATTCGCAAGAGCCATATGTTATGAAAATGATAAGTGCATCAGTCAACATTCGAGGATGAATGTTCCAAACTGAGGAATGATGTCACATCCCGAATTTTCGTACGTTGAAGTTTTGTCATAAGTTTACCGACGTAAGTTCAGGAATGAGATTATTTTGATATTATAAGCAATATGCTATTTCAAACAAGTGATGAGTAAATTTGTGAAGGTGAGAGGGTAAGCAAATCGAAGAAAATGAATTTCGTCAAAGTTTGGAAATTTAGGGATAAAATACTGTCCAAGTATAATACCCCGTATTCATGGACTAGTTCCACATGACCATGATAATAAGGTGTATAAAGTGTGTTAAAAGCATGTAGTATTTAAAGTAATTCGTGATAATTCTTAATTATGGGGATAATTGATTAATGGTAAGGATAATTGTGGTATTAAGAAGGATTATGTGAAAAAGAATATTCTTTTGGGGTTTCCACATGGCATTAAACCAAGCCAAAATGGAAAAATGTCCATGATGAGTCAAAAAGACATAAGGTTGCCTTATTACACGTTCCCCTTTGTATAATTTAGAGAATTGGACATAAGTTGCCTAATTTGGTTTCTTCCTTGAACGTCAATTAGAATATATCACCAGCAACCTTTCCTATCCTGGTTTCTTATTGAAAACATTACTTACAAAGATCCAACAACAATGTTTCTTATCGTGGTTTCTTATTGAAAACATTTCTTGCAAATGTCCAACAACATTAGATACTCTGACGGATGGAACTTTATTTCTCAAGGGGATTGTTATGAACCCTTATAATGCTACCATAGCGTAAAATGCGATTCTATAGAAGCACAGTACAATCTTTCTGAAGAACATCATACGGAAGTTTCCCTACTTTGATCTGCCATGACGTGTTGTCGCCATTGATGTGTGCTAGAGGGATTGTCAAGAGAATTGGCTCAGGTATGTTAAGGTTATCCCTTATTTCTTTTCCATGATCCATATGACACAAACGAAATGAAAAAATTTACAATTTCCATTCATGACTCTATTCATAGAAATATTAGAGATGATTATGTTCTTGATTCCCTATGTGTCATATTATTCTATCACATGTTCATGGTTCTCAGATTTATGTAAGTTGATATAGTTTATTTCATGATATTAATCAAAGGCATAATGTCTTTATAAAGTTCGAGAGATTTTATTAACGTATTTCATATGCATTTCATTCATTTATATATGCACATCGACCCATGACCACATGGCGTTATATACGCGTATATGTATGTACATATATATGTATATGGGATATGGGAAAGGTTATAGCGTTATATACACACCACCACCTGATTAACTGGTATACGTTGATGATTTTGCTCACAGTAGCCGAGCTGATATGATGGGATGCCCTCAGAGGCTTGATGATGTTATGAAACATGTACCTATGCATGACATGATATTCATATGCATATGCATGACACTATAATTATTTCATGATTGACAGAGTGATCCAGACATACAGGTTGAGTCATTTACACTATAATTCTCTCATGTTTGTTATGTACTTATTTATGTGCCTTACATACTCGGTACATTATTCGTACTGACATCTCTTTTGCCTGGAGACGCTGTGTTTCATGCCCGCAGGTCCCAATAGACAGGTCAATAGCCCTCCAAGTAGGCTATCAGCTCAGCTGAAGACGTTGGTGCGCTCCATTTGCTTCGGAGTTGCTTGTTTGGTTAGTATGATTTAGACGTGTATTTTTTGGTATGGTGGGAATTTTTCCTGAACATAATAAATATTATGTATTCTTAGAGGCTTGTAGACAGATGTAATATGTGTACAAGATTGTATGGCCTTGTCGGCATATGTTCAGTGAACGAGTGGTTATTTTGGTCTTAGACGCCCATATGTCTTATGTATATATTGGTATTACATGTTGTATATACCTATTTCACAACAGCCTCTCCGGCTCAGTATCTATTATAGTATAATATGAAAATATGCGTTATGTTTGTACTCGATTGAGTAAGGTACCGGGTGTCCGTCGCGGCCTATAGGTTTGGGTCGTGACAATAAGGATAGGTGGTAATATGTTCATTAGGATCTATGGTCCCGTTGTACTTTGGGATATCGGGCATCCTGAACTTTTTTGGAATGGGCTTTGTAGCTGCACTCGATGGAAATGGTTTCTGCACGAACTTCTTCAAATTTACCACCTTCAATATTGGAGGTGCGCCCAGGAACTAATCGACCCTCGAGTTATAGGTTTCTACTTTTTTTTCATTGGACTCTATCTTCTTTTCTCCTGATTCAATCCTTTTGGTGAGGTCCTCCAGCATTTTCATAATAGTGGGGTCTGTTTCTGACCCGTTGTTACTCGATCTTTCAGGTACTTTCTCAACTCGATGAGCTGTTTCTGGCCCAGCTGTGCTCGGGGTTCTTTGTTGACTCTGTAGTTGCGCAATGGCCATTTGCTGTGCTTATAACATCTCAAAAATGACCTATAGGCTAACTTCTCTTTCTTCCGAGCTTGCGTTCCTTGTGCTTCGTGTTGGTCACCTCCACGCACACTTCTGTCGGTATCAGTGTCTATATAAACATGCAAAGCATTGTGTGAACCTACATTGACGGGGATTTATGCTGGTGCTACCCCAGGGTTTTGCGGTGGCACACCGGCGACTGAGTCTGTAGCACTATTCTCTCCATGATCTCAAGACCATTATTTCCATGTGCATTTGTTGAGTTAGACATTTTTTGACCTGAAATCAAAGATTCTATGACAAGGAAAAGTATGAAAAATAACTTGTGTTTTCAAAAAACTAGCACCAAAACAATCACTATTATTTTGTCCCACAGTGGGTGCTAAACTGTTTAACTCAAAAATGGTCTTAACAATTATACTTAATTTGTGATTCTAAAAATATTAGGAAGTAATAAGTGCAAGTAAAGAAAATGAGATAAGCGAACCAAAGTTGTGACCTCGAGCTCAGTAATATCGAAGACCTCGAGGGTTGCCTTTGGCAATTAATAATGGATAATAAATGGAGGACAATAAATGGAGAGCAATAAATGAAGAACAATAAAGTTTTAGGACACATTTGAGCAGGTTAAGCGAGAAAATCAGAGAATGTTCTATTGCAGTGAATATTCACGTCCCTTACAAAATGATAGGGATCCCCTTTATATAGGAGGGAGAATCCCAACATAGTATATGCCTAATTATGACAAAGAAATACTATTGGTAGAGATGTATAACGACTCAGTACTGACTTGTACTATTTCTTGCAGACCTTATCAGTTCTAACCACGTGTCCTTGGAAATTTTCTCTTTTTCATGACGGTCATCGATTTTCATGCTGCCTCGAGGTCTACTGTGACGAGCCTTCGATATACTCTCTCGAGGGATGCACCTTGGGGTAAAAACTCAGACTCTGCTTCGAGCCTCTCGAGACCGGACTGGGAATGCCATAGAGGCGTTAAAATAAGACTTCCCCGATTTTTTCCGTATACAACGGACATAGCATGACAATCTAGAACAACATGACATGGAGATAACCAATCCATGCCCAATATGACATAAATGTCTATCATACTGAGCAACAATATATCCACTTGGGTCTCCAGAGCCCCAATAGACACCACACATGACTGATACACACGGTCCACAATAATAGTATCTCTCACAGGAGTAGATACATGAACAGACGAAACTAAAGACTCATGGGGCATATCTAGAAAATGAGCAAAGTACGAGGAAACATATGAATAGGTGGATCCAAGGTCAAATAATATGGAGGAATCATTGTGACAAACTGAAACAATACCTGTGATCACGACATCTGAAGCTATAGCATTTGGTCTGGCTGGGAGTGTATAGAAACGGGCCTGACCACCACCTGATCGACCTTCCCCTCTAGGGAGACCCCTAGCTGACAGACCTCCACCCCTAGCTAGATGGGCGGGTGGTGATGCAATTGGAGCTGAAGTCGATGGTTGACTCCTCTTCTAAGATAAATCCCCATGACGACGAGGACAGTGCCTCCACATATGCCCAAACCCTCCACACTCAAAACAACTCCCTGGTGCGGGGGACGGAGACTGAACTGAACCCCTAGCACTAGGATAACTGGTACAAGAACCTGGAATGGAGGAGCCCTGAACTGATGGAGCACAGGATGAAATCTGGGCTGGGAGGGCACTGAATGATGAGTGGCCCTGATGCGAACTGTGAGAACCATGACCCGATGATTCACCCCGGTGAACTGGGCGAGCTGATTGTGCATGCATGAATGGACGACATCTGCCATGCTGGAACTCTCCCCCATAAGGAGCACCACTAAATCCACACTGACCACGAGGCCTCTTCGCCTCCCTCTCAATCCTCTCCTGACAACAAACCATCTTAATCTGTCGAGCAATGTCGACAACCTCATCAAAAGTGGCACCGGCACCCTCTCTCTAGTCATAATCATCTGAAGCTAAAAATCGAGGCCATATATAAACCTCCTTATCCTCTCTTGGTCTATGGGAACCAACCAGACCGCATGTCGAGCCAACTCGGAGAACCGCATATCATACTGTGTAATAGACATATCACCCTGTAGAAGCTACTCAGACTGCCTGCGCAGCTCCTTTGTGTGGGACTCAGGTACAAACTTCTCCAGAAAGAGAACGAATAAATGATACCAAGTAAGGGGCGCTGCACCAACCGGCCTACGCCTCACGTAAGCCTCCCACCAACTAAATGCAGCCCCATAGAAGTAGAAAGTAGTAAATGAGACCCCACTGCTCTCCAAAATACCCATTTTCCAAAGCATCCTCTGACACTTATCCAAGAAACACTATGCATCTTCACCCTCATCACCACTAAACGATAGAGGTTTGAGTCTCCCGAATCTCTCCAGTCTGTGTTGCTCGTCCTCTGGCATAATCGGAACTACATAAACCTGAGAAGCTGCAATCGGTTGGGCTGGAGGTACCCCCGATGTCTGAAGTCCCTGAACAACCTGATCAGGTGTGAGCAGCGGGAGTATGAGTGCCTCTCCCGGCTTGAGAAGTGGCTGCGGCCGTAGTAATTGAGACTGCCTCAGCAAGGCCAGTACATAATGATAAGATCTGGTCTAGGGCCTCCTGAAGGCCAGGAATCACAATAGGCACAGAGGGTGCCTGAGCTAGTCCCGCTAGAGCATCTGCGGCTGGGACCTGATGTGGAGCAACTAGATGGTCTATAGGTACTGCCCCGACTGCTGCGCAGGCTGCACCCCTACCCCTACCACGGTCTAGACCGCAGCCTTAGCCTCTCACGAGCCTAACTGGTGGCTGGTCAACTTGTCCGGTAGTGCGGGTATTCGCCATCTATGAGAGAATGAAACAATAGAAGTTTAGTTACCAGAACAATGGATTCGCACGACAAGAATTGAAGAATGTGCGATTTTTCCTAACGGTTCTGCAGCCTCTCGAAGATAAGTACGGACGTCTCTGCACCGATCCGCAAGACTCTACTAAACCTGCTCATGACTTGTGAGACCAATGTAACCTAGGCTCTGATACCAACTTGTCACGACCCAAACTACCATGTCGTGATGGCACCTATCATGGAACGAGGCTAGCCAACTCATTACTCAAAATAACATGAGATTTCATTTCAAAGCTATTTTCAATCTATTTAATAGTAAAACTTCATAAAGAAATTCAAAACAAATGAAAAGTGCAGAAAGAAAAGCCCGACATTGGGTGTCACTAGTCATGAGCATCTATAATATTTGTATAATAATACTAAGACCAATACAGTCTGAAAGAAACTAAAAATCTATAGGAAGGTAGGAGGGAGAAGAGCAGGGCTACGATCGCCAGCCAGCTACCTTATGAACTCCGATAGATCCGCGAAGAATGAAATCAACAGCCGCTAGCATGTCCAGTAACACCTATATCTGCACACAAGGTGCATGGAGTAACGTGAGTACGCTAACTCAGTAAGTAAAAATCACAAATAAAGGTCGAGCATCAGTGACGAGCAGTAAAACACATAAAGTCCATAGTCTGAAATCTTAGTAAAGTAAAACATGCTTTAAAATTAGTATTTGGGTCAAATTATCTCGTCTAGAAAACCAGATCCTATGAAAATCATTGAAAGATATTTTTCAACAATTTCAACAGAGGCTCAACGTAAAGAAGAGTGAAAATAATGAAATCATAAATATCCTCACAAATTAGGCCCTTTGTTATGCCCCGCAATATTAAGTCGGTATTATGTCCTGTAGTATTAAATTACGATGATGTTTTACCATGTAGTATTGTACGTTGAATTTTTTGTAAGGTAATTGACATCAGTCCAAGGAAGATATTATTTGGAGATATTATTCTATTTTAAACAGGTGATGAGTAAATTCGTGAAGGTGAGAGGGGAAGCAAGTCAAAGAAAATGAATTTTCGTCCAAATTTGGCATGTTGGAATAAAATACGGGCCGAACGTTAATATCCGATATTTATGAACTAGTACCATACAAGGTACCACATGTCCATGATAGCAAGATGTACAAAGTATGTTAAAAGTGAGTAGTATTTTGACTAACTTGAGATAATTCTTGATTATATGGATAAATGGGTAATTATTGTTAGTGAGAGATTAACAAGTTAATTAAGAGATTAATGGTTAATTATTAAAATTATGGATAATCTTAAAATACCTCAATGTGGCAGCCAAATTAGTAAGTAATAGGTGACTCATAAGTCACACTTTAAGGTGGCAAATTAATGAGCTTAGTTGGCTTAGTCACCATACAAGGTGGGGCCCACTCTCTTTGAAACAAAAGAGCCATCTTCCTAAATCATTAAAGAAAAATAGCATTGTCCAACATGAAATATTACAATTTCCAAACATGAGACTCTCTGAATTATTACAATGTCCAAATGTGAAAACACTCTAAAATGATACAATGTCCAAACGTGAAAACTCTCTGAAATGCTACAATGTCCAAACATGAAATTCTCTGAAATGCTACAAGGTCCAACGTGATATGCTAATTCAAAGAATGCCCGGTATAATCTTTCTCAAGAATATCATACGGAGTTTTCCCTACTTCGATCCGCTGTTACGTGTTTTCGCAAGAGAGAATTGGTTCAGGTATGTTAAGGCTATCCATTCTTTCTTTTTGCATGGTCAAAATTATACTTAAGAAACGAGAAAATTCAAAGTTTCTATAAATTACTCTATTCATAGAAATAGTAGGGTGTCTATATTCTTGATTCCCCATGAGAATTTTTGTTATTTTCTGTACATGGGTCTCAGAATAATACGCAGTTGGAAACGTCTATCCGGAAGGAATATTGAGATTATTACGTACTTTCATGCATTGACCCATGACCAGATGGCCTTAGATACGCGTATATATGTAAATATATGTATATGGGACATATGGGAAAAGGTTACGACGTTATATACGCACTACCACCTGATCAACTGGTATATATGATGATGTTTCCCACAGTGGCTGGAATATGATTCAAACGGTGTTATATATATATATATATATATATATATATATATATATATATGTGTATGTATGTATATTCAAATGGAGTTATATATGCATATATATGTATGTATATATATGTATATGGGATATGGGAAAGGTTACGGCATTATATACGCACCGCCAGCTAATCGGCTGGTATACGATGATGATTTTTCCCACAGTGGCCGATATGATATGATGGGATGCCCTCAGAGGCTGATGATATTATGAAACATATACCTATGCATGACATGACATTCATACGCATATGCATGACACTATAAGTATTTCATGATTTACAAAGTTATTAAGACTTACATGTCGAGTCTCTTACTCCATGTTTCTCTCATGTCTATTATTTACTGATTTTCATTTCTTGCATACTCAGTACATTATTCGTACCGACGTCCCTTTTTCCTAGGGACGCTGCATTTCATGCCCGTAGGTCCCGATAGACAGGTCAAGAGCCTTCCAAGTAGGCTATCAGCTCAGCGAAAGATGTTGGTGCACTCCATTTGCCTCGGAGTCGCTTGTTTGGTTAGTATGATTTAGACGGGTATTGTTTGGTATGGCGGGACTGTATCCCGACCTTTATGACATTTATGTACTCTTAGAGGCTTGTAGACATATGTTGTATACGTTAAAGATTGTACGGCCTTGTCGGCCTATGTTTTGAGTTTGTAAATGAATATGTTGGCCTATTAGGCTCGTATGTCACGTGTATATGATAATGTAATAAGAAAGATACATTACGTTCGTACTCGGTCGAGTAAGGTATCAGGTACCCATCGCGGCCTATCGGTTTGGGTCGTGAAAAAAGTGGTATTAGAGCAGTTCTATCCTAGGGAGTCTACAAGCCGTGTCTAGTAGAGTCTTGTATATGGGAGTGTCGTGCACCACACTTATAAGCAGTAGGCTATAGGGCATTTATGATTGTCACTCTTTATTCTTAGTGTAGATCGTGTGGTAGAGCTCACTTATACGAATTCAAATTTCCAAATTCTATTTTATTCGTACTGAGACGATACCTGTGTCCGGAAAGAAGGTTGGAAAGAGAGATAGTTGAGAAAAAGCTGAGTAAGAGGAATTCAATTTTTGTATGATGCCTACGATAAGTAAATGTGAGGTTTTTAGAAGATCATGGGTGTACTGAAAGGTGTAAGCTTCCTGATAAGAAGCCTTACGGAAAGAACGCCTATCCATCTTTATGGTGAAGGACAATGAGAGATTAAGAAGGTAAGTACGAGTTTCAGTAAGTAAAAGGAGCAAGGTGAAAAAGGGTGCGAGGTACCCAGTTAATGAAGGTTAACAACATTTATAATTGAGGCAGAGAAACATAAGTTTTTTGAGTTATATTCAATAGTAACAGAGGTATATATAATTTGTCGCACCCATTCAAGATATGCCCTATGGGGGTTAACAGAAGTAGTATAAGAAGATATGATGGATGAATTGTTTGCGTCAGTTGACATTTTCGAAAGATATTGCAAATGTTCTAATAGATCTCTTTATGAGACACCCAGATGGTACACTCTAAAATAGTGCAACCAGATATAAGTACTACAAAGACATGCACTATAAGCCTTGAGGGGATATATACTACCTTAGTGTGGCTCGCATCGCTAGTAAAGCAAGAACGTTAAGCGACTTGAAGAGCCACTGGATGGAGAGAAGGGAAGCTGAAAGCAAAAGAATGTCTTGATCGAGTTTTCAGAAAAAAGTTGTAAGCATAAATGTTAGCAGTAAATAAGAAAAGAGTTAATGATGCATTATGAGTATGATATGATACGTGGATGACAACGGTAGATCAACAAGACGACAGTATTACAGAATCTATAGTTAAGTAAAGGAAAAGCCAAGAGGTGATAGGCTTTGAAACAACAAAATATTATAGTCCATAAAGTCATATCCTCATTTCAAGAAACAAGTTCGTGACTCCAGTGCGACTACCTGAAGGAAATGTTAAAACCCCTGAATAATAGAAACCAATATGGATTGGTGAACAAGATAAACTAAACATATATTAGGGACTGGGTGATTTGATAATAGTCGGCCTCATGAAAATTTTAGATTTCATTCCAGCAGTAGTAGAATGGACAACAGAAGAAGATTCAGGACAAAATCAGAGAATGGTCATTCTGGAAGACGCTTCCCTAAAGCAAGTAATGTAAGCAAAGTTAAGCTTAAGGGACTGTATGTACCGGTTACATTAAGTGTCACCCTCGCGAGTAGGGAATATTGTTATCCTTGAGACAAAAGGGTTATCGCAAGGAAAGTAAGGGTCATTGGTGATGTTAAAGGACGCCAAAGATGAAGAGGAAAAACATCTATAGGCAGGTCGTCATAGCTTCAAGTCTTAGTGCACCCCTAAAAGGGGAATATGGAATAATGTGGGATTAAGTCAGAATTAAGAGGTTCTAGCGACTATGGAATGGTAAAGGAAGAATGCGGTAAATGAAAAATGAATGAGATGACACTTACACAAATCTTACAGATACACTACAATCCAAGAATATTGTGCAAGCACGACATCAAAGGGAGGAAGTAAAGGTTCCTGCTCGAGCTGTTATTAATAAATAAGTAGCCAGTGCAAGACACAAGTTAAGACGAAGGAAATAAACTAAGAATTACGAAGAATATTGATATGAGAATGGGCCAATGAGTAGTTAGTAATTTGTCAGGAAGATCCCAGTTATGGCTAACCAAGAGGTTACAAATGAGTCATCAGATCGTGTAAGATAAACATAGTAGAACCCAACATGGAGAATTCAGCTTCGAAGAATATCATTATAATACTCAAAGATATATATTCAAAGAAGAGTCGAGGTAGTTAAAGATACCGTATGAGTGTTACGGGGATAAAAGAAACTGCCACTAGGAAGATAGTCAAAATATCAGTTTAGAAGCAACCATACAAGTACCAGGGCATGGAAATAAGAAACTACAGATGATCATAGGCAAGGAAGGACGTCAAAAGGTTCATAATAAGCTCACAGCTTTACGAGAGTCAAGGGTTCTCCCTAAGTACTACAACGAAAGACTAGCTGAGGAAATAAGAAAGAAGGACCTAAGCACAATGACCTAAAGAGGAAATGGTCGTGTAACAACAGCCTCACAACAACATTGGAAGCACTCCAAAGTAAAGTGGCACGTACTGTGGCTAATGAACGGGAAGTAAACCTTAAAGTAATATTCGAGATCATATTAGTTGCACGAAAACTCTGGCATATGTGGGCACTAAGATAAGCTAAGTATGGACGCAACACGGGGGCAAAAAGACATGGATAAGTAATAGCTTATCTTGAAAGAATGCTAAGATGGAACGAAAGAAATTATTCGATCAATGATCCAGAGTTGCTTACGTTATGAACGTACTTAAGGGTTCGGAGTTTTATACATGCAACATATACATCCGTAGAAGATTCTGGTATACGTCAAATGAAAGAATTGAGCCCAGGTCATAAACGAAGGATTAAATTATTAAAGGGTTGTATCATGCATATTTCTCAAGCCCATGAAAGGCTATTAAGGTTTAACAGAGGGGAGAGGAAACTGAAGAGTTACATCAACTAAGTAATCAGGAGTCTGATTATTAGACCCAGAAAATTAGAAACATCGTGATCGAGAACATTGCAAGATCTCCCTTAAAATCAGTGGTACATGAGAGATAGTATAACAACCATAGTCTATAACGGCCATGTGATAAATCCAGTAATAAGAAGTTAGTATGAAGCTTCCACCAGATTGTAGTATTATAGAGCTTCATTTGTGGTGTGAATCATACTTACACGGAAGGGAGGTTATGAAAGAGATAGAAGATATGATACAAGATTTTAAGTAAGGTAAAGGTGAACAACGTACGAGATACTCAAATGCAGAAAGTTGTGAATAGTCCATAGCTCGGATAGAAGGCTAGAAGTCCTAAGATTCAATATCCAGGAATGATAGCGGCATAATCAGTAGCATATCTTCCAGCCTATGGTCTAGGTATCGAAAAGTGTAACTAGGATAGTAAAGAAGAGTTATAGACAATGTGATGTCTCGCCTGATGTTCCAAAATGATATAGGAAATCTATGATGCAAGCAAGTTAAAAGGTTGCAACTAATATAAATAGATATGTCTAGGTTGCGAGCTATTATATGGTGAAGCGAAAAGGTTCTAGAAGACAGGAGTAAGAATAATGACGGACGAGTGAGAAGGTAACGAAAATGGATAAGTCCTCAGAATGAGCCCATGAAAACAAGAAGAGCAGATCGTTTCTCTAAGTTATACAAAGTTCACTCTAACCTGAATGAATTCAAAGAAATCTAAGACTAATAGCATTTAGAAGAGATGGAATGCTCCCTTGGTAACTAGAATGAGGGTGTAATTATGATAAATAAAGGATGACGTTTGGGCCTTCGATTGAGTAATGATCTGACGAAGAAAAGAAAGGGATCTTATGAATTGGACATGATTAAAATACCCACGCTAAGTGTATCACATGGGGTTGCTATGAGATACAGTTATGAAAGCATGGTATCGCCCAAGGTAGACCAGTCTAATCATTTCAGATGTTCCTCGATGAAACGTTAGCCCTAGTGGCGGTGTTACATAAGAGATCAAATTATCAGTGGTAGATGGTGAATTAACAATAAATGGATGAAAGTTCAACAATATGAGATGAAATTAGAACATAAGTCTTAAGGCTAGGCAACGAGAGTATCCTGGAGTTAGTTGCAGATCAAAGTAAGAGTTATGGTATAGTATGACCTACGTAGATGTGGTAAAGATTCAGGTCTATGAAATAAGATATAGCAATATTCGCAAGTTCTACAAGGTACCGAGCGAAGAACTTTAGTATACCTGTAGATGCCCAGAGAGACATCTTATTAAGCTCTGTATATGTTTACAAAGTAAGGCCGAGAAATTGGCTAACAGCTGGAGGAAAAAGGAGAGAAGAGACGCATAAGCGCACTTACAAGGATAGAGTCGTACATGCTGCATGATAAAATGTAGCAACAGTTACGAGATTGGAAGGACTCCGACCATAAATCGTAGTGTTAGAAAGAGGCCTAAAGGGGAGAATGCCCTGGCCTTTGGATTTATTCACAAAACAACTGCCTAAATGACAAGGAGAGTACTAAGGTATTCACAAGAGCTATAATTATTAAAATGATAAGAGCATCAATCAACATTCGAAGACGAATGTTCCAAAGGGGGGGATGATGTTATGCCCCACAATATTAAGTCGGTATTATGTCCTGTAGTATTAAATTACGATGATGTTTTACCATGTAGTATTGTACGTTGAATTTTTTGTAAGGTAATTGACATCAGTCCAAGGAAGATATTATTTGGAGATATTATTCTATTTTAAACAGGTGATGAGTAAATTCGTGAAGGTGAGAGGGGAAGCAAGTCAAAGAAAATGAATTTTCGTCCAAATTTGGCATGTTGGAATAAAATACGGGCCGAACGTTAATATCCGATATTTATGAACTAGTACCATACAAGGTACCACATGTCCATGATAGCAAGATGTACAAAGTATGTTAAAAGTGAGTAGTATTTTGACTAACTTGAGATAATTCTTGATTATATGGATAATTGGGTAATTATTGTTAGTGAGAGATTAATAAGTTAATTAAGAGATTAATGGTTAATTATTGAAATTATGGATAATCTTAAAATACCTCAATGTGGCAGCCAAATTAGTAAGTAATAGGTGACTCATAAGTCACACTTTAAGGTGGCAAATTAATGAGCTTAGTTGGCTTAGTCACCATACAAGGTGGGGCCCACTCTCTTTGAAACAAAAGAGCCATCTTCCTAAATCATTAAAGAAAAATAGTATTGTCCAACATGAAATATTACAATGTCCAAACGTGAGACTCTCTGAATCATTACAATGTCCAAATGTGAAAACTCTTTGAAATGATACAATGTCCAAACGTGAAAACTCTCTTAAATGCTCCAATGTCCAAATGTAAAATTATCTTAAATACTTCAAGGTCCAACGTGATATGCTAATTCAAATAATGGCCGGTATAATCTTTCTCAAGAATATCATACGGATTTTTCCCTACTTCGATCCGCCGTTACGTGTTTTCGCAAGAGGGAATTGGTTCAGGTATGTTAAGGCTATCCCTTCTTTCTTTTTGCATGGTCCAAATTATACTGAAGAAACGAGCAACTACATCGTTTCTATAAATTACTCTATTCATAGAAATAGTATAGGTGTCTATATTCTCGATTCCCCATGAGAATTTTTATTATTTTCTGTTCATGGGTCTCAGAATAATACGCTGTTGGAAAAAATTATCCGGAAGGAATATTGAGATAATTACGTACTTTTCATGCATTTCATACATGTGCATTGACCCATGACAAGAAGGTGTTATATACACGTATATATGTAAATATATGTATAAGAGATATGGGAAAAGGTTACGACGTTACAAACGCATCACCACCTGATCAACTGGTATATATGATGATGTTGCCCATAATGGCTGGAATATGATTCAAACGACGTTATATACACGTATATATGTATGTATATTCAAACAACGTTATATACGCGTATATATGTATGTATATATATGTATATGGGATATGGGAAAGGTTATGGCGTTATATACGCACCACCACCTGATTAGCCGGTATACGATGATGATTTTTCTCACAGTGGCCGCTATGATATGATGGGTTTCCCTCAGAGGCTGATTATATTATGAAACATATAAATATGCATGACATGATATTCATACGCATATGCATGACACTATAATTATTTCATGATTTACAGAGTTATTTAGACTTACATGTCGAGTCTCTTACTCCATGTTTCACTCATGTCTATTATTTACTGATTTTCATTTCTTGCATACTCAGTACATTATTCGTACTGACGTCCCTTTTTACTGGAGACCCTGCATTTCATGCCCTCAGGTTCCGATAGACAGATCGAGAGCCTTCCAAGTAGGCTATCAGCTCAGCGGAAGATGTTGGTGCGCTCCATTTTCTTCGGAGTCGCTTGTTTGGTTAGTATGATTTAGACGGGTGTTGTTTGGTATGGCGGGACTCTATACCGACCTTTATGACATTTATGTACTCTTAGAGACTTGTAGACATATGTCGTATACGTTAAAGATTGTACGGCCATGTCGGCCTATGTTTTGAGTTTGTAAATGAATATGTTGGACTATTAGGCCCGTATGTCACGTGTATATGATAATGTAATAAGAAAGATACATTACATTCGCACTCGGTTGAGTAAGGTATCAGGTGCCCGTCGTGGCCTATCGATTTGGGTCGTGAAACCCTCGGCCTCACTCAGTCATAAACCTCACAAGCCACTAGAGCTTTTCAGTAAAAACAGGAAACTCAGCCCAAAAAAACATTTATATGCATCAAAACAACGTAATAACACTGAATTATGTATTAACCAGGTATAACCATGCCTAAGTGTAGATTTTCAATCGAAAAATAGTGAGAGGATAGTAAGAAAAGGCGCGTAAGGGTCCAAACACCATTGGCACAAGGCCCAAACATGGCATTCAGCCAATTTATAGAAACTCTTTCTTAAACACGTTGGTATTATATAATTTCAACAAAATATGCAACTCTACAGTTGCTACGAGATGGACCAAGTCACCATCCCCAATGATGCACGCCCACACGCTCGTCACCAAGCATGTTTGTCACCTAAAACTAATAGAATGATACGAAATCCGGGGTTTCATACCCTCAAGACTAGATTTGCAATCGTTACTTATCTCAAACCAGTCAAATCTCTTACCCACGATGATCTTGCCTCTCAACTATCAAATTAGCCCAAATTCCCGAATTCGGCTCAAACCCAGCCCCCGATCCCACATCTCAAAGTCCGATAGAATTTACTAAACTAGAAATCCCATTCACTCACGAGTCCATCCGTACCAAAATTATCAAAATCCGACCTCGTTTGGCCCCTCAAATCCCTAAATCAAACTCTCCAATTCCCAAGCCCTAACCCCTTCATTTTCACCCTAATCTTCACTAATTGCATGATTAAACAACTGAAAATTTCCATAATAACGAGTATTAGGCTCAAGTAACTTACCTCAATGAAACCCCCTTGATTTCCTCTTCAAAACTCTCCAAAAAGCTTGAAATCCGGATAGAAAGTGAAGAATACACAAAAATTCGTGAAATGTGCAATATATACCTTCTGCCTAGGATTCTCGCACATGCGGACTTTTTCTCACACCCGTGCGACCACACATGTGGTCCAATCATCCGCACTTGAGCAAGTCACTTAACCGCCCTGACCCTGCACATGCGGCCAAGCCTCGCACATACGGGCTCGAAGGTGCGACCAAACTTGCGTACCTGCGCTCAACCCTCAGCTTCCAAGTTTCCGCATCTGCGCACCACCTTCTGTGCCTGCGACCCTTGCACTTGCACTCCCCTTCCGCAGGTGCGGAAAACCAGAAGAACCTACACCAACATTTTTTTCAGTAATTCACCAACACCAAAACCAATCCGCTAACAATGTGAAACACACCCGAGGCCCTCGGGACCCCAACCAATAATACCAATGAGTCACACATAAATATACGAACCAAGTCAAGCCTTCAGAACACCTAAAATAACGTCAAAACACCAAATCAACCTCAGATTCAAGCCTAAGAACTTCTAAACTTCCAATTTCTGCAAACGACACCGAAACCTACCAAAACTCATATGAATAACCTCAAATTATTCACACACGTCAAAAAATAACACTATGAACCTACTGCAATTTCCGGAATTCCATTCCGATTCGGTAACCAAATTTTCTGTTGCCCACCAGAAATCACAAAATTTCCAATTTCACCAATTCAAGCCTAATTCTACCATCGACCTCCAAATTACATTCCCGACACTCTCCTAAGTCCAAAATCATCTAACGGAGCTAACTGAATCATAAAAATCCTAATCCGAGATTTTTTTACTCTTAAATTAGAATCTGGTTGACTTTTCCAACTTAAACTTCTAAATGAGAGACTAAGTATCTCATTCCACTCCAAAACCACTCCGGACCCGAACCAACAAATCCGATGCAATACAATATATCTTAATAACACACAAGTAAGAAGAAATGAGGGAATCTGGGATATAACTCTCGGAACGACCAGCTGGGTTGTTACACTCAAGTTCACATATAACTCAAGTATGCACTCGTCACATCGTGTACACGATTTTCACATAAAAGAAATATCACAACAACTCAAATCTTAAAGGTAGTTCCCCCATACAAAGTTAGGCAAGATACTTACCTCAAAGAAGCTAAACGAATACTCTAAAATGACATTCTAGTGTGAATCCGGACGTCTCAAATGTAGCCAAAATAACTTAATATATTAAATAAAAATCATAGGAAACAATTCAGAATAATAAAGCTTCGCTTTAATGAAAACTAACAAGTCAACACAAAAAGTAAATCCCGGGCCCGTACCTCGGAACCCGATAAAACTCACAAAATCCGACAACCCATTTCAATCACGAGTCTAACCATAAAATTTCACTTAAATCCGACTCGGAATTGAGGTTCAAAACTAAATTATGCACTTTAGGAATGTTTTGACAAAACCCCCCAACTTCTTCTCTTCAAAACCTTTATTTAGGTGTAATAATCCATAGAAAAACAAAATATATAATTAAAACAAAGATAAAATTACTTACTCTCAAGATTTAGGTGTTTATCTCCCCCAAAATCGCATTACTTGTGCTCCAAGAACTCAGAAAAATTAAGAAAATAAACTCAACATCACGAAATTTGATGTTTTAATGCACTACCAGGCATCTTTTTTCGCGATCGCGGTTTCCATCCTCGCGATCTCAATTAAAAAACATCCAACTCAATTTTTAACCTTCGCGATCGCGTCCATGGTCCCTCGATCGTGATGAACAAATTCCAACAAGCTTGCCCAACTCTTCTATACAACCTCTAGCATAATGGCATAACTTTTTGTACAAAACTCAAAATAACAAAGGGTTTGATTTTTCGATAACTAGAAACAATGGGCTAATACTTTTGTTTTATTGGATCATCTCCAAATTCCTTATAGATTTCAAAATATAAGCTACCAAAACCAGTCCTATGAGAGCCAAAATTTCTTCTACGCGGTCGCAAAAAGGCTTCCGCGATCGCGATTCACGATTCCCTAATAACAATTTTCTCTTCACGAACGTGGCCCAAAGTCTGTGATTGCGATGCACACCCCCATTGCAAAAAATCGGCAACTAAAAATGGCCTACAAATGGTCCGAAACAACCCTGAAACTCACTCGAGCCCTTCGGGACCCCGTACGAACATACCAACAAGTCCCAAAACATATTCCAGACCTACTCGAGGCCTCAAATCACACATACTACCATCAAAATCACGAATCCTCAATCAAGATCAATCTCTTAAGAGAGCCAAGCTTCCAATTCAATCCGGAATGAATCAAAATTTTGTATAAAAGTTCCAAATGACATATGGAACCTATTCCAACTCCCGAAACAACAATCTGAACCCGATAACATCGAAGTGAACTCACGATCAAACCTATGAACATTCCAAACCTTCAAATTGTCAACATTTGCCAAAATGCATCAAATGAACCCACGTACCTCCAAATCCATAACCGAACATACTGCTAAGTACAAAATCACCATACAAAGCTATTGTAATCATCAAAATACCATTTCGGAGTCCTCTACACAAAAGTCAAACTCCGACAAGCTTATAAAACAAGAATCATTCTTCCAAATCAATCTCGAGCAATCTGAATACCAAACCCAACCACACAAGAAATTCATAGTACATAATACGAAGCTACTCAAGGCCTTAAGCCACCAAAAAAGACGCTAATTCTCAAAACAACCAGTCGGGCCGTTACATTCTCCCCTTCTTAAACAAACGTTCGTCCTCGAACGTGCAAAGAATTGGTTCTAAGCCATGAAAGCACTGAATGAACTCACCATACATATACTCGCAGGTGATCACACATCACCCAATCCACATAAGCCCGACAACACCCTCAAAATTGAAGATTAATCCTTCCACCCACATAGATAAGCCTTAGAGCCAAAATTTTCACCATTCGATCATTTCCCAAAGACTCGATTCCCGCATAAACACATTGTATCAACCTTAACAAGTTGTCAGAGCTCATGTATTAACCCACAAGGTATGACCACCCGACATAATACATTGTGCATATGCCCGTAACAAAAACTTTGATTGTTATAACTATCCATTACTAAACCCGGTACCGGTACCTAGCCTTATATCGACTAGAACCTTGTCCCAAACATTCAAAATACTGAAAACAATGCAAGAAGCATGAAAATATCATCACCACTCACCCAAATCAACAAGTCACACCCAACTCCACCTGGTAACATATCTCGCAAGCTAAACCCAATAAGCACAACGGAAATATGAGTGAATATGCAAAGAGAAACACATCAGAAGACTATCAAATAAGTCCAGCAGGAAGAACTCCCTATCAGTATCATACTGTGAATCCATTTCACAAGGGATAATAGAAACATATGAACTTATCACATAGATCTTATACTTATATAACTCCCCCGCGAAATGTAGCCTAGTCCAAACATATCAAACCACACGAATATGCAAAAGCAAAGATCCCATCCTCGACTCTGAAACACAAGTAGAATACTCATTTTACCAAATGTAACCTTCCACTAACTCAATTCTGCAAAAAAAATCACAACACATAATGAACTTCCCATGTCGGTAGAGCATCTAAATTACAAAAAATAACTAAACTATCAAGAAATCACATCAAAATCTACCGTAATGAGTAACAGAATATTCATTATAGTCTCATGACTCTCAGTAACAGAATAAAATGATAGACATGGGCTACCACTACAGAATCTCCTAAAAGGGGTAAACACATAAGCAAAATACAAGAATCACAAAACTAAGCCATATATGAAGCAATATAAGAGGACTCACTCCAATAAACAATACCAAATCAAAATAAAACAAATGCTCCTCTACGAAAAATTTGAACCATACCTGTAATGATACAATCTGGTGCATCAGCCTCATTTGTACAATGGAAAGCATACCAATAGGCCGGGCCTCCAACTCTATGGTGCCCTCTACCCGCCTGTCCTCCACCTCTACCTGGCTGTGTAGGTGGGGTAGAAACTTGAATGGGAACCAGATCCTGAGTGCTCTGACGGAATCCACCTCTCTTGAGTTTGAGACAATCTCTCATGATGTGCCTATTATCTCCACACTCATAAAAACCCCTATACAAGCATGAATGTTGGTACTGATTCTCTGCCACGTAACTGGAATAACCACTATAAGAACCCCATGCAGGTGGTGCACTAAAATTTGACTGCCCCATATGATTACTCTAAGGTCCCTAACTAACTAGAGAACCACGAGTAGTCTAAAGTGCGGACTAGACTGGCCGATTGCCCGAGCATTCGCCATGATGGGTCATAGCTGAAGAGTAGAATCCCCTAAATCCTCCAGAACCTCGATACGTCTTGGACACCTTATCCTTCATCCACTCACCTAGAATACACACTATCCTTTTGGCAATCTCAATAACCTACTAAAATGGAGTATCGTTCTCCAACTCCCAAGCCATGATGAATCTAGGACCATAACTGATCCCCTCAATAAATATGTGGACTCGCTCTATTACTGTAGGAACCAAACTAGGTGCATGACGGGATAAATCACTGGACTTAATGGCATACTCTGACAACGTCATGGTGCCATAATGCGGCTGCTCGAACTTTGTGTGCCACACATCCCAGAGGGTCTAAGGAACAAACTCCCTCAAGAACATCTCTCAAAATTGAGTTCGAGTAAGTGGCGCTGCATCATCTGTCCTACCCTCATCATAAACCTACCACAACTGATACGCTGCCCCTGACAGCTGAAATGTAGTAAAAGTAACTCCGCTCACCTCCAAAATACCCACGGTGCAGATAATACAATGACACTTCTCCAGAAAACCCTCTGCATCATCTTTAGCTGTGCCAATAAAAGTAGTTGGTCCATACCTCTTGAACATATAAATCATTTTCTACTCCTCCTTATATGTCCCTAGCTTGACCTCAGGATGAACCGACATAATAGACTACCAACACCACACCCGGAGTATGACTAACATGAGCTTCCTACTTTGTAGTATGGGTTGTGGGAGTCTGAGCTCCTGTCACAATTTGTGAAGTAGTTGGTGCAACAAAGATCAATCCCACCTGAGCCAATGTACCAAACATTCTCAGGAACTGTGCTATAGTATCCTGAAGTCCGGGGGTAACAATAGGTGCCTCCAGGGCCTGTCCCCCAACCGGAGCTACTAATGCCTCCTCAATTCCTACTCCAACAGGTGCTCTAGCTGCGACATGCGCCTCTCCTTATCCTCTACCTCATCCCCGAACCATCGTGGCTCTAGCAGGGGGCACAAGTGTCTACTCAACTAAACCGATAGTGCGTTTACTCACCATCTACGAGGAAATAAAGATACAAAGGCTAAAAATTTGAAATCAAAAAAATTGGGCAATTCAAAGGGCCCACACAGCAAACCGATATTGGAATTATTACTCCCACATTGGATGTGTGGAGGAAGAATAAGAGGGAAGTTTAATGTATGAAAAAAGGTGAGTATCAGGTCAGCGGAGCGAGTCAGTTTAGTGGACTTCATCCACATTGTGTGAAGTGTGGGAGATGTCATCTGGGATCATGTCACTATGGTATCAATGTATGCTACAAGTGTGGTATGTCGGGTCACTTTCAAAGAGATTGTCATTCATCTTTCTAGGTCATGGGCAGAGGTATGGTACAACTAGTCGGTTCTATAACTACTTCATCCTTAGTGCCTCCCCCAGCTCAGGTTACTATAGAGCTCGCAGGATGTGGAGCAGTTAGGGGTGGTATTCAGAGCTCCGGAGGACCCAGCAGGTTCTATGTTATGAGGAGGCATCAAAGGTCGAAGGCTTTTTCGGGTGTGGTTACAGGTATATTGACTTTTCAATCTGGTGATGTGTATGCTCTTATTTATTCAAGTTCCACTTCATCATATATAAATCCTTATGTTGCTATGGGATTTGGGATAGAGTCAGGACAACCTTATGAGCCATTCTCTTTATCTACTCTTTGAACTAGGAATATCATTCGTGAAACCTCTTTATCACAATTATCTTACTTACAAACCCTTGAGAAATTGAGTCCTATAATGATTTCTTGAATTTAGTCATAATCCTAAGGTAATATTTTCCACTTGCTTCCCTAAACTCTTAAAAAGGAACTACACTTGTTAAATTTCTTACAGAACCGCTTTATTCAAATAGATAACATCTGCTCACTTGTGCTTATGCATGAACCGACGTAAAACTTTACTATTTGATGTCAAATTAAATGTAAATCATCTACTGTTGCGATCCTTCTTGGGTCACTCGCATTAGCTCTGATGTATATGTCCTCTGTGATTTGAATAGTCATTTTACTCTTTTGAGAGTATCACCATTAAACCTTTTCACTGTCTAGTAACATGAGAGCCTATCTCAGCTCCTATCATGCGTGCATATCAGTTGAAATGGTCGTTTGTCCATATAAGTTTGTGAGAAATCTGAGGTTTTCACAAATGTGCCACAGAAAGATCTTTTGTTTGTCCATTTTAGTGTGACTTTCGTGCTTATTTAGATCATTCTGCAGTAAGTAGCTCACCTTGTTTCTAGTATCATAGTTGCCAGTGAAGTGACCCGGTATTGCAGCCTGGATTTTTTTACAGTGGAAACATGTCAATCTCATAGAAAAGTGTTGAACTTCTTTTTTCATCCTCATGGGCTCATGGCATAGATTCCTTGTGTCAGTTAATGTTAGGAGTGTAATTCAACTTAATATTTTGAAACCCATATCTCATTCAAGGTTCCAGAGAATTCTCATTTTTGATAAACTGATTTTCCCTAGACTCCAGGAGACAACAGGTGTAACGTACTTGAATATTCCTCCTTTCTCATCTCTATTGCCGATATGCTAGCTATCTCTATGCCTCATTTGTCAAATCAATGATTTCATCCCAATGATTAATCATGTCAGCGTTGTCAGTAGTAAGTTTCATGTTTCTTATGATATATAACCTTATGAAATACTCCACTCAACACATTGATGAATTGTTGAATAATTCCAGTCTAACATTGTCGATACCCAATTTTTTTCTCATACTGTAATATATATATGCACACTTTAAAAATATTAAACTTGCATCATCATTTATCTTTAAAACCTATACAAGCATTTTTCATAATTTTCCATAAGTTTTAAAGGCTTTAAATTAATTTATTTCTGCATTTTATTACATAAGTATCCAATACTTATCCTTCAAATTATTTTTACGATGATTTAATCATTCAAACTTATTATTTACACCAACATATATGTTTTATAATATTTTAATTCATTTTTTATACTTGCATTTACAGTTTTAGGCTAATTGCACATTTATGCAATAATAACCTATATTCATGTATAATTATATTATTTATGCAAAAAAATATATATATTTTTTGATAATGTTAAGTTATTATTTTTAATGTTTTAGTGCAAAAATAATATTTTTATTGTGTATTAATTACTTTTTATAAATTTTTTTTGCTAAAATGTTGGGTATTTAAAAACTAGCCTCATACTAAACCTATTTTCGGACCAAAAATGGCCCAAAATACCTAGTACACTGGCCCACATGCCCCAACCTAAACCAAACTAAACCAACCCCCTAAACCCGGTCGCGACCCACTCCTAAATAAACCCGACCCAACTCCCCTTTAATCATGGCCGTTAGTCTCTGAGATCAACGACCCATATCAAAACCTCCCTTTAATTACCCCATTTACCGTAACCCTAACCCCATTCTCACCTGTCCACACCCTAATATCACTCATCTCCCTTCTCCCTCCTAAAGAACCCTAGTCGCCGCCCCCTAAATCCTCTCCTAATCTAACCTAATATGGGATTCCATGGCTACTACCTGTCATATACGAACTCTTACTGGTACTGGTTACTCTCCTATAGTACTTGCCTAAACATGGCAAACAGATCTCATCAAAATCGAACCAAAATAGGTTCATATCCTTTATCTTTCTGCTATTCTGTCTATATTCATCCTTTGTATTGTGAGTACAAATATTTGTGTATTTTTATTGATTCTTACTTATCCTAAAACTAGGGTTCACAGTTCTCTTCAAATCGAACCAAAATTGGTTCGATTCTTGATTTGAGTATTATTTGTGTCTAAATTCGTCCTATGCTACTGTTTTTGTGTATATTTCATTGATATTTGGTTTTCCTAAAAAACCTAGGGTTTACTGGCTTCTTCTCCTAATCCTATTTTCATTCGATTTATGTGTTTTTATTTCCTTTTATGTTCTAATTAGCATGTTCTATGAATTACATGATCTAATGTATTCCTTTGACTCGTTTAATGTGTGATTCTGCCTATAATTGCTAGCCTAGTAATGTCTTTGCACCTAACTTAGTTAATTTGGATAGATTGAAGCATGTATAGCTTGGTGATTATTGAAAAATGAATGTTCTTCCTTGATTATATGGCTTAATCCATGTTCTCTTCCTAATTCTGAACTGCTAGTGATTAATTGACGTTATTAGCATGCCCTAACCTGTTTAAGACATTCACTTTAAATGTATAGTGTGCTCCTATCACTCTATTTGTTCTTGCCATATCCAATTTTGTACCTTTAATAACCTGTTATCCTTTAAACTAATCTTCTTTGATCGATGCCCTCTATGTTATCTGATCATGTTTGTCTTATACTGTTTAATCCATATGTTTGGTATAATCCGATCCTTTAAGTTCTAAATTGGTTGTATTAATTGATTTACTAGTCTAATGCCCTTGCCTGTTAAATTTGTAATCCTAGGCTCCTTGTTTCTTCGTATATGTCACCCTGCCCAGTATGTTAGTTTGCTTCTTGAGTTCATGTTCTTATGTGATTATCTTATAGTGTTTGCAAATGCTTTTACAAATTTTTAATTTATTACCATTTCTCATTGAGTGTTTTCTTGTTATGAGTCTAATCCTGGACGGCTGAAAGCCAAGGCCTCCCCCTAAATCTCCTCTACCAACCTCCCTAGTGTGAGCACTACTCGGGGTCAATTTTGAGACCCTTGTGAATTCTGGCACACTAGAGTCTAAGGTTTTTTGGCCAATTTGTCCTAATTGCTCAATTCTGGCCCCCCCCCCCCTTTCACCTACTGAATAAACCCATTGGTTTGTGTAAATGGCTATTTTTCTAAGACTTTTGATCAAATTATGGCTACTGGATATGGGATGTTTTGTGTAAATAAAGATTGTTTTCTAGGCTGTTGTGAAACTGTATAGATACGAAATTGAAGGCCTAGATGGGTTGGGTATACTATGGGCCTGTCTTAGGCCCACTATAGTACTTCGTACCTTTGTAATTTAATTCATTCATTGGGTCTGTAATAATGTTGTAATAACAATTGTGGTGTTAGTAAAATTGGGAAAGTGGGTCTATTCTAATGTTTGCATGAAATGGGTAGAAATCTTGCCTATAGGTGTTTAATTTGCTCAGCATGTTCTGCTCCTATGTGTTATCAGATAACCTGCCGATAGGACTTGAGTTCTTTATTCGTTTAACATATTCTGCTTCTATATGTTTTGTTAGATATCATGCCTATAGGGAATAAAATGACCAATCTCTTAATTTGCAAAATTGCAACATATTCATTAGATACTATGATCATAGGATTACACTAGCTTATGTTCTACTAATCTTCATTTAGAAATCATGCCTATAAGACTTTAATTGGTTAATTTGATGTTGTTATTATAATGCTTGCCTAGAAGACATGCCTATAGGAGCTAAGTATAAAAAATCAATTTCAATCGCTAATCGTTAGAAATCCTGCCCATAGGGTAATACCACTCGCCTTAAAGTGTTAATATTGAACTTTCCAAACACTATTTCTTGGCTTAGCTCTGCCACTATTAGAAAGCATGCCTATAAGATCAAACTGAGTAATTCTGTATATTTCCAATGGTCATCACTACCAACTACTGCGTAAATCACCTATAGATCATGTCTATAAGTTTAATCACTTTCAATGTAATTTCAGTAATCAGGACGCAATACCAAATCCCCCATCCCCTTCTAAATTGTATAGTTGTTAGAAATTGTGTCTATAAAAATGGAACCTTGCATCTGAAATTTCCCACATGGTTGAATCACAAGGTCACATAGAAACCATGGTTATAGGGCTTAATGGCTTTAATTTACCTCAATCCTGAAATTGTCTAACGCTTAATGTGAAAATTTGTTCGCATGCATTTGTTGTCTAGGTGTGGAGGTTAACTTGAGCCCTAAATTGCCTTTACATGAAGTCCAACTTGTTTTTTACGTCACCTAGTTTTATCATTTCTTAGCAGCCTACATTAAGTCTAGAACTATCAAAAATAGAGTCCCAACCGCCTTCTAGACCATAGGTATAGGGCGGGTGGTGCGCGCATAAGGGACGGTTTAGAATCAACTAGTGCGCTTTAGGTAAAAAAAATTAAAGATAGTAATGGGGTAGCAGGAGATAATAGTCTGTGCCCACTGAATAATATGAGTAACACTCCATATCGAGGGAATTACGAAGTATTATTTATGTTGCACGGGGTGATCCTTTAGGCTAAAAAACTTTGGACCCCCCCCCCCACCTTTGTTTTAAAGTCAATAATTTCATTTGTCCAAATTTTTATCTCTTCCCTT
>ML415652.1:0-22041 GCA_005239525.1 Nicotiana knightiana | reverse complement strand
CCCCTCCCCATATTGTCTTTAAATAAATTATTTTTGTTTACTCAATGACTTTCTAATAATGAATTTTTCCTAACTTCTTATTTTTCTCTCTGGCCATTTGACTAATTCATATTATTCGAGTTCGTTCGGGACCCACAGTTGTGGACCTCGAGTAATGCCTAACACCTTCTCCTCGAGGTAATTTGAGCCCTTACCCGATCTTTGGTGACGCAAACTGGTTAAACCAGAGTTATCTGCAAATAGGTGCCCTAACGCATCTCAAACCCATTAGGTGGCGACTCTCTCTTTTAATACATTCCTTAAAAGAGTTGTCACGTGTCGAACCCTGATTTCGTGAGAAAAAGGGGCGCGACAACATGGCGACTCTGCTGGGGATATTTTAGGATCTTACCATAGAAAACTTGGTCTATATGAATTACTCTTCTTTGATAAATGTGTTTCTCTATTCTTTATCATTATATCAACATCCCACTCCCGTTTTACCTTTTCATTTTCTCATGCATACCTTTTTCCCGTTATCCCTTTCGTTTGAATTCGCATTAATTTGCAAATCTATGCTCAACTTGGTTATAACATGCATTTTCCTTTTATTTGTAATCATGATTTCTTGCTCTAAGTAGTTTTTTAATTACTTACTACATCATGTCTCTCCCTACATTTACTCCATTGCTTACTTTATTCGCAACTTTCACATTGCGCGAACTAACTTCTTCCTTGTTTTTCTTTTCATGTCTTTACTTTCTATTTTAATACTGCATTTACTGTTTTCCTCAAAACTGATATTTGACAATGTGTTGTTTTATCTTTGCATAAAGCATACTCCACATCATATTCCACTCGTGCATAACTAATACCATAGCGGCGCATGATGAGTGTCCGCGTTTTTCCTAAATCACCCTTTAAATTTGGAAGGGCTTATTTGCGGTAAAACTAGTCAATCAATGGTGCAGTCGACGGTTTCGTGCATTTCCCTCTCACGTTGTCCACTTGAGGGTACCGGTCTAGACTCTTCTAGAAATCCCCACTCTAATATTAACCGTGCATGCATCATGTCCAAACCTAGTATGGGTTAGAAGGTTGTCCGCATAATAACCTGCTAAGGCAAGCCTTGTCCAAAGTCCACCTGGATTTCTATAATCACAATGGGTATAATCATGTTATGTGCATTATTTGGAGAAAACGTGTCGATGTGCTGATCATTAATGTGTAAATAGTCAAAACCGGAGGGAGAAAGGGCTAACTTTATTTGTTTTACAGAAATGAGGCACGAAGTCCCCAGGTTCGGCATGGTTCAAAATATCCTGCCTTTGCTGCTGGATTGGTGGGATAACCTCTCACCAAGTGACAAAAATCATGTGAAAAGAGTCCTCGGGAATTTACCTTCCTTGTTAGATATTCAGCCAAACAATGTGTTAATTAAGGTCGCCACCATGTTCTGGGATGAGAAGAGAGCCATCTTATGTTTTGGTGACATAGGAATGACTCCCCTTCTATCGGAAATAGGAGGCTTCGCGAGGCTCCCATGGGATAGCCCTGGTTTGTTAGTACCAGAAAACCACACTTCTTGAGGTTTCCTAAAAATGATGGGTTTCGGGAAAAGTGATGAGTTATTTTGTCTGAAGAAATCTTACATACCATTGGATTTCCTTTACGAGTGTTATGGGCACAACAAGTCATATTGCATTTTCCATGTTGAGTTTTCAATCACTTCTTTGGGTCGGACTCACCCCAGGTTTTTGTATTCATTGTCTATTTTTTAGGGATGCTGGTATTTCCAATACAAGGAGAAAGGATCCACACTTCCCTAGCTATGGTCACTAAGAACCTAATGGAAGGAATTGAGAGGAAAACTTATACTATTGTCCCTATAATTGTGGTTGAGATGTATCGAGCCTTAGACCGATGAAAAAAGGGATATAGGAATCTCGAGGGTTGCAATCCATTGCTTCAAGTATGACCATTGGAACACCTTCAGAGAGGAGAATACTATCAAGATTTTCTGCGACAACCATGGAATGGACACATAGCCCATCACCATCCGAAGAGAAAGATTTTTATCCTAAACAGGTTTGCATAATCGGGAAACGCTGTGAGCTGGGTACATTTCTTTAGAAAATTGACTGATGACAAGATACATTGGATGTTCGAGTGGTTCCCTAGCAGTGAATTGATTATCAGGTCGAGATATGTTCATCTAGTGCTAATCGGATTGAGGGGAATCTATCCTTATGCTCCTATCTGAGTCATGATGCAAGCTGGGAGAAAATAGGTTATACCAGGAGTTTCCAAAATGGTTCATTACAAAGCAGACATCCACGGGAATGCCATTCCATTCATGTTTGAGGCACATCACATGTGGCATCAAAAGATCATGTTGGAGAAAGATACCATCGAGCTATGTCGATATCATGCCATGTGTACTTCTACCCATCATGGTTGATCAATAACATAGCAGGAGAAGTCAAGCCATTGGTTTATTTGGGGAAAAGGGTCATAGACGACGCTACTGAAGCACAAGTCAAATACAAGAGGTTGCACAAAAGGGTCTTCGAGTCTGAAGCCAGGCATTTGGAACAACATAAAGTGGACATGGAAGCAATCAACGAATGGTGGGGAATCGCTACTAAATCAAGAGAGAGGTTGGAGTATCTGGAGGAGGTTTTTATGGAAGTTAAGGGAAAGATGAGGAAAAGGGTCTCGGACTGTCAGAATGCAGAGGGAAACGAAGGAGGGAATCTAGCAAGGGCATATCTGTTGTTGGACATACGCGACCTGGGGAATTCAATAGATGGGGAAAAGAAGGCCAAGCTTGGAGAAGGTCCCTTTGGGACTAAGTAGATTATGAATGATGTTTTACTTATTTTCTAGATATCATTTTATATTTTGATTGTAATAAGGCAAATGCCACTAGTAACTTTTTATAATTATTGTCGTTTTAGTAGAGATTTGGTCTATTTATCATATTACGACGCAGTTATTGGCACTGATTTTTCTCAAAATTTATATGTCCCTACGCCTACCTCGGTGAAAATGAGGTCCCCAAAATTAGGACACTAATTTATAATCCCGCAATATGTGATTAAATACCGCAAATATAATTTTATACTCCTTAATGACTTGTTTACCTTTTGTTTTTCTTCTTTTCTTTGTTTATTCACATCCCCTAAGGTTGGTTCATGCATACTGGCATCATCGGCATATCATACCGGATCTATAGGTCATCCACCTCCTTCTCCTCCAAGTGATCCTAAGAAAGAAAGGAAAATCTAAGATGGGCGATATGAGTGGTATCAGGAAAGACAACGCTACACACGCCGAGAATGTCGTAACTTTTGATGGTTGGAGTACTCTTGTGCAGAATGACTTGGTTTTACGGGTAGAACAAAAGATATTGGAGCTACAAGGGGAACTTCAGCAAGTCCGGAACTTGGAAAACCTTTTCCTTACCTTGAATGTTCTCGACGTCAACAAAAACAATGCCTAAAACCCAGCACCTCCTCGAAACACACAAAACCAGCACCCACAAAATCCTCCCGCACCTCATCAATACTCCATGCCTACCCAAAGTATTAATCCTCCACCGATACCAACTCCTTCATAGCATCACCATCATCTAACAAAGTATCCAAAAACTACCCCCTACTATACTCCTCAAAATGCACCACAACCTACCACTAATCCCCAAAACTCAACCAATGACCACCACCACGCCCAAATTCCTGGAGTCCAACACAGTAACCATATATACGTTGAAACCTTACCCCACACTTCACAACAAACCTTGTATACATCGTAATCTGCCGATAAGGACCGGATCATCAAAAACATAGCGGAGGAACTTAATAAGCTTATAAGTCGAGTCCAAGGTGTTGAAGGTGGTAAAGGCATCGAAGGTTTGGACTATGAAGATTTGTGTATTCAGCCGAACGTAGAACTGCTATTGGGTTACAAACCTCCTGAGTTAGAAATGTTCGACGGGACAGGTGATCCGAAGGCACATTTGAGGACTTATTGCAACAAGATCGTAGGGGTTGGTAAAGATGAAAGAATCCGCATGAAGTTGTTCATGAGGAGTCTCACCGGAGACGCCATATACTGGTACATCAGTCAAAACCCAAAAAAATGGGTTGATTGGGTAGGGGTGGCATCTGATTTTGTGGATCGATTCAAATTCAATACAAAGAATGCACCAGATGTCTTCTATATCCAGAATATTAAGAAAAAGCCGATAGAAACTTTCCGCGAGAATGCTACTCGGTGGAGATCAGAAGCTGCGAAAGTAAGGTCAGCACTGGAAGAAGGAACAAGTTCTTTGTCCGAGCTCAGGATCTATAGTGTTACGAGAGGTTTATGGTTATTGAAAACCATAAATTTTCCGACATCATCAAATTGGGAGAAAGAATAGAAGAGGGAATTAAAAGCAGAATGGTAACAAATTTTGAGGCACTCCAAGCAACGAACAAAGCCTATCAGTCGGACGATATATCTAAAAAGAAGAAAATAGGGGCACTGATGGTAGCCCAAGGTCCGAATTCTCCTCTCACATACCAAACACCTCCACCCACATATCAGCCTTCACCTCCCAGATATCACCAACCCGCCACCGCTTATCATACTTATAACACTCAGCCAGCATATTACCACTCACCACCAGCCCGCCAAAATTATCGAACACCCAGGCCAAATTTCGATCGCAGGCCGCCCAGACATTACACTCTTATTGTTTAACCTATCGACCAGTTGAATGAGAGACTGAAAGGTGCCGTCTATGTCACTCCCATTCCCGTTGTTGCCATGGAAAACTCCTCTTAGTGGGTGAATGAAACAATACATGTGCCTACCACTCAGGCATGAAGGGTCACACTATTGATGAATGTCGCACTCTGAAGGAAAGATCCAGACGCTAATTGACACAAATATGATACAAGCAAAATAGGTTTCACCTAATATCCCCAATAATCCTCTACCCGATCATAGGGGCGAGAGGGTAAATATGATCGAAACTGATGAAGAATGGGATACGGAAGGGTCAACTAGACTCATTCGGCAAGGGGATGATCCTAAAATACCTACAGTCATTCTCACACCTATTGTGATATAGATAGAGTCACCGATTAAATCTAAGGTAGTCGCACCGACTCCATTATAGGTTGAAGTAACAACGTCCTCAGCCATGCCAACTTTGTTCTAAGTAGAAGTGACCACACCATTCACCATGAAGGTAGAACCTACAACGTCCTTCAAGTCCAATGATATACCCTAGGACTAATCTTCAGAAGCAATAAGGAAAGGAAAGGGAAAAATGGAAGAAATTGGTGCAGCACAAGGTATGACCAGAACTAGTAGGGCTTACACACCCGAGCATTTGGGGGGAACAAGTAAAGTAGCCACTTCCAAACAGCCTATCATTGAAACTGGCCCGGATGATCTTTAGATAAAGGTGAAAGCGAGAGAGTATTATGTGGTTGATCATCTGAACAAAACCCCTGCTCAGATATCCATTTAATCACTACTGCATAATTCTGAAGCACATAGGAATGCATTGATGAAAGTGTTGAACGAGGCTTATGTACCCAACAACATTACCAGTGGAGAGACGGCCAATATGGTAGGAAAAGTCTTGGAAATCCATAAGATTACTTTCCATGAAGATGAATTGCCGCAGGAAGGATTAAGCCACAGCAGGGCACTACACATCACGGTGCAGTGCGAAGATAAATTTATTGCCAGGGTCTTGATTGATGAGGGTTAAACTTTCAACATCTGTCCATTGAATAATTTGAATAGATTGGGTATAGGTTTGCATGAAATACGAGCAAGAACTATGAACATGAAAGCATTCGATAGGTCTCAAAGAGCCACGATCGGAGAAACCAACCTCTATTTGCAAATGGGCCCAACTTGGTTTGATGTTGAATTCCAAGTGCTCGACATATCCGCCTCATACAATATTCTGTTGGGACGACCTTGGATACACGCTACTGGGGCCGTAGCCTCTACTCCGCATCAGGCTGTAAAGTTTGAATGGAACCATCAAGAAGTGATCATTCATGGAGACGGGAGTAACCCCATTTACACCAACAATACTGTTCCAGTTGTGGGGAATAAAAGGAAGTTGGGAGGAGAGACATACCATCACATTAAGCGTGTTAACATGATAGATAAGGATAAATGGTGGAGTAGAAAAATAGAGAGCATATTGGCATGGGCAAGATATGAACCTGGTAAACGGCTCGGAAAGAATCTCCAGGGCATCGACAAACCAATACATTTAAAGCGGCACTGCATGACCTTTGGACTTGGATATCAGTACAACTGGAATGAGTATCAGAATTGGTCGTCACCATGGCGTGGTCCGTATTAGCGTCTTGAGAAACGGATACTACATTTGAGCCAATCCTTCCATCAGACTGATATGATGATGGGGATCTGAAGAAGATGAAATTCTAGCTGGTTTAAGGAATTTGCTCTTGGAAGATGAAGATATGGACTGCAGCATAATAGTTGAGAAGGAGGACGAGGAGGAAGGCCTCGTCATTCAGACCGTGGAGAAAGGAGATGTTCTCAGGAACTGGATCGCCACACCATCTCGGGCCCACTGAGTTCCGGGGTAGCCCGATCATTAGCATCATTTATGTTCGAAAACAATTTTCATGGGCATTTTTAGATATTGTCAGTATTTTGTTATCTTGCTTTGAAACAATCATTTGAGTCGTTAAAATCACTTTTGTTTGACATTTTAATACATATCAATGGTTTGCTATTTTATTATTATTTATTATTGTCCTTTACATTTTTTTCTCTACAACATTATTATTACTTATCCTGATGAACCAACAACTGTGACATGTAATGAGACAAAGCAACATAAGGATAGTGACTGAGAGGAAATAGAACAAGAAGATATAATACCTGAGGAAATTGTCAGAAAAGTTGAAAAGTTTGAGAACAAGCCTAAGTTCAATTTAGACGAAACTGAGATAGTCAATTTGGGAGATTCTGAAACAGTCAAAGAAACTCGCATAAGCATTCACTTGTCACCCTCAGAGACAGAAGAGTACACCCGTTTCCTGAAAGAGTATGAAGTATATTTTCGCATGGTCTTATGTCGATATGACTGGTTTGAGCACGTATATAGTGGCTCATAACCTACCTACCAATCCAGTGTGTCAGCCTGTAAAGCAGAAGCTCAGAAAGTTCAAGCTAGATATGAGTCTGAAAATCAAAGAAGAAGTCACCAAGCAGATCAAAGCTAAGGTTCTGATAATGGTCGAATACCCAACTAGGTTGGCTAACATCATGCCAGTTCCGAAGAAGGATGGGAAAGTCAGAGTATGGGTCGATTATCGGTACTTAAACAGAGCAAGTCCCAAAGATGATTTTCGTTACCCAACATACACATACTGATCGAGACCTGTGCCAAGCATGAACTCCAGTCTTTCATGGATTGTTTTGAGGAATATCATCAGACCTGGGTGGATGAAGAAGATGCCAAAAAGACAACTTTTATTACACCATGGGGGTGTATCGCTATAAAATGATGTCATTTGGTCTGAAGAATGATGGGGCCACTTATATGACAGCCATGATGACTATTTTCCACGACATGATACACAAAGAGATAGAGGTGTATGTGGACGATGTCATCATCAAATCCAAGAAGGGTACAAATCACATAGCAAACTTGAGAAAGTTATTTGATAGGCTTCAGAGGTATAATTTGAAACTGAATCTCGCAAAATGTGCCTTCGGGGTCCCTACCGGAAAGTTGTTAGGATTCATCGTTAGCAGCCGAGGAATTGAGCTAGACCTGTCAAAGGTCAAGGCTATTTAGGATTTGCCGCCTCCAAATAACAAAAAGGATGTGATGAGTTTCTTGGGGCGTCTCAATTACATCAGCCTCTTCATAGCACAATCGACCATGATCTGTGAGCTAATTTTGAAAATGTTAAAGAAGGATGACGCAACAAGTTGGACTGAAGACTACCAGAAAGCATTTGATAAAATCAAGGAATATTTGTCCACACCACCAATCCTGGTCCTGCCGGAACTTGGCAGACCTCTGCTACTCTAATTGTACGTACTAGATGGAGCTTTCGGTTGTGTCTTGGGACAACACGACAAGACGGGGAGGAAAGAGTAGGACATATACCATTTGAGTAAGAAGTTCACACCCTATGAAGCACGATATTCTTTGATGGAACGCACCTGCGGTGCTCTGACATGGATAGCTCAAAAATTGAGGCACTACTTATGTTCCTATACCAGATACCTCATATCAAGAATGGATTCTCTGAAGTATATTTTCTAGAAACCCATGCTTACATGGAATTTGGCAAAATGGCAGATACTGTTAAGTGAATTTCACATTGTCTATGTGACTCAGAAGGCGGTTAAGGGACAGACATTAGTACACCATCTGGCAGAAAATTCTGTAGGAGGAGAATATGAACCACTAAAAACGTATTTTCTTGATGAAGAAGTATAATTTGTAGGGGAAGATATCACCAAAACCTACGACGGTTGGAGAATGTTCTTTGACGGGCCACAAATTTTAAAGGAGTGGGTGTCAGAGTTGTTTTGGTATCAGAGATAGGTCAACATGATCGAGTATCCGCAAAACTCATATTCCCAAGCACCATCAATATGGCATGGTATGAGGCTTGCGTCTTGGGGCTAAATTTGGTCGTTGACATGAATATCCAGGAATTGCTGGTATTTGGTGATTCAGACCTTCTGGTACATCATGTTCTAGGAGAGTGGGCTACAAAGAATACCAAAATATTATCATATATATATATATATATATATCATGTGCAAGAGTTAATGAAGAGGTTCACAAAGATAGAGTTCAGACATGTTCCCATAATTAAGAATGAGTTTGAAGACACGTTGGCCACTCTATCTTCCATGATACAACACCCGGACAAGAATTTCATCAACCCTATTCCAATAAGGATCCATAACCGGCAAGCTTATTGCGCTCATGTTGAAGAAGAAACATATGGGAATCCTTGGTTCCATGATAACAAGGAATACTTGGCAAAATGAGAGTATCCAGAGCATGGAAATCATACTCAGAAACGCACGCTCCGAAGATTATCCAATCATTTCTTCCAAAGTGGAGGTATTCTGTATAGAAGGACTCCAAACCTAGCATTTTTACGGTGTGTTGATGCCAAGGAAGCTTCCAAACTGCTCGAAAAGATACATTCCAGAACATGCAGACCACACATGAATGGTTTCGTTTTAGCAAAGAAAATACTAAGAGCATGATATTTTTTGATGACTATGGAAACAAAATGCATTAGGTATGTCCAGAAGTGTCATCAATGACAAGTACATGTAGATATGATACAAGTTACACCCAACGAACTCAATGCAACAAGTATACCTTGGCCTTTTTCTGCTTGGGGGATGGATGTCATCGGTCCGACTGAGCATGCCGCTTCAAAGGGCACATGTCCATTTTAGTAGCCATAGACTACTTCACAAAATTGGTTGAAGCTATATCTTACAAAGCTGTAACCAAGAAAGTCGTCACAGACTTTGATAGAGATTGTATTGTTTGCCGACTCGAGGTGCTGGAATCCATCATCAACGACAACGCCACAACCTCATCAGTGACTTAATGAAAGCTATGTGTGAAACATTCAAAATCAATAATAAGAATTCCACAACATGCATGCCTCAAATGAATGGAGTTATGGTGGTCGCCAACAAGAATATCCAGAAAATATTGAGAAAGATCGTAGATAATCACAAGCAGTGGCACGAGAAATTACCATTTGCCTTATTGGGGTATCGTACCATAATATGCACATCAACCGGGACAACTCTCTATTTGCTGGTCTACGGTACGAAAGACGTCATTCCTGTCGAGGTCGAAATCCCTTCCTTAAGAATTATACAAGAAGTTGAACTTAGTGATACATAATGGATAAGAAGTCGATCTGACCAATTAGCTCTCATGGACGGGAAAAGAACAGTGTGCCATGCTCAACTTTATCAGAAAAGAATGTGCAGAGCTTTCAACAAAAGGGTCAAACCTAGGCAGTTCACACCGGGGCAGCTGGTGTTGAAGCGGATCTTCCCCCGTCGAGATGAGGCCAAATGGAAATCTTCACCCAATTGGCAAGGGCCCTAAATGGTTCACAGAGTACTAACAGGAGGAGCGATTATACTCAAAGAAATGGACGGAGAAATTTGGCCAACTATTATTAACTCAGACGCAATCAAGAGATACTATGTTTAGATCGCTTGCATTTCTTCATCTGATCTAAGTGAACTGCGCTTGACCTGATTCCCGTTTAAGAGGGGATGTGTAGGCAACCATATGGGTTCGGTCACAATTCAACAAAATTTTCATTTTTCGCACAATCAGAAACTGGGCAGCATTTTGAGGAGCCAGAGGAAGTCCAGTCAACTTCATCATATGAAAAATGGTCAAAGAATCACCTATTATACCGGGGCAGAATTTTGAGGAGGACCCTCAAAATTCTAATGTAATGAAGTCGCAATGTCTCTAAAAGTGTCACAGTCATTGTTCATCTAATTTATTTGATGTTGCATACTATTGTTGTTTAAATAATTACATTCATCAAATACATGCATGTTTTCTCGAAAACCGTAGTCTTTATTTTTACGAGCGGCCAGATGCTACCCATAGTAACTTGAGAAGGATATAGATACATAGAAAATCAAAGCGAAGCAAGCAGGCGAAGGCACGAGCCAACCTTCCCCGTAATGATGGGGTGGTTAATTATGGTATTTGAGGTGGATGAATGTTGGTTGTCATTGAGAATTATGGGGTGGTGGGAGTGGTAGGAATGGTGGGTGGTGGTAATCGACAATGGTGGCGGCTGTTATGGAGGATGGTGTCGGTGGAGGTTGAGTATGGTGGTAGTGGGTGGCATGGTGGTAATTGATAATGGTAGGTGATGAAGGAAATTATTAATGAATATGGATGATAGAATCTTAATAAAACTAAGTCTCTGTCATGGATCTTAATCATGCAGACCCATTAAGTGGCTATGAAGTGAACAAAACACACTTAATGATTAAGATCTGAATAATTAAGATTCATACTTTAAAAACAAACGCACTTAATGTCTGAGCTCTAAATGATTAAGATTCAGAACTCCATTAAGTGCAAACAAATGAGGCCTAAGAATTGTCTCCCATTTTGCATGAGCCTAAGCCCTGCCTCCTCCTTCATGAGACTAAGCATTGTCTCACATTCTGCATGATGCTAAGCCCTGCCTCCTCCCTTCATGAGACTATGCATTGTCTCCCATTTTGCATGAGGCTAAGCCTTTCGTTCACCCTGCATTAGTCTAAGCATTGTCTCCCATTCTGCATGAGGCTAAGCCCTTGCTCCTACCAGCATGAGACTACCCATTTTCTCCCATTTTGCATGAGGCTAACCCCTGCCTCCTCCCTGCATGAGGCCAAGCATTGTCTCCTATTTTGCGTGAGGTTAAACCTTTCCTCCTCCTTGCATGAAACTAAGCATTGTCTCCCATCTTGCATGAGGCTAAGCCCTGCCTCTTCCTTTTTCCTGCATGAGGCTAGGCCCTGCCTCCTCAATTGCATGAGGTTAAGCCATGCCTCCTCGTTGCATGAGACTAAGAATTGTCTCCCATTTCGCATGAGGCTAAGCATTCCATCCCTAATTATATAAGGCTAAGCTCTTCCTTTCCTTGCATAACACAAAATTCTATGCTACTAAAAATCTAGCATTATTTTCTATTTTTTTCTCGGGGTTAACCTCTGGCCCCGATCCTACACAAGACTAAGCTCTATCTTGTTTCGATGTAACGACCCAGCCGGTCGTTTCAGTGAAATTAGCCCCGTTTTCCCTGTTTCTGCTTTATCATATGTTGCTTAGCCTATTTATGTTGTATTGTGTTGGTTGGTTCAGGTTCAGAGTGGTCGTGGTGAGAACTGACACACTTACTCTCTTAAATTGGCTTAAGAGTTGGAAAAATCAACTGGGAGTTGACTTATTGGTAAAAGACCTCAGAATGTGGATTTCATGGCTCGGTTAGCTTCGTTGGGTGATTTGGGACTAAAGAGTGTGTTCAGAATGAAGTTTTGATGTCCGGTGTAGAATTAGGCTTGAATTGGAGAAAGTTAGTTTTTGGTGATTTCTGGTTGCAAGGGCAAATAGGCTATCAGGGTCAGAATGGAATTCCGAATGTTGGAATAGGTTCGTAGTATCATTTTGAATATTTGTGCAAATTTTCGGGTCATTCGACGTGCTTTGGTTGGTTTCAGCATCATTGGAAGAATTTAGAAGTTTCAAAGTTCATAGGCTTGAATTTGATGTGATTTTGATGTTTTGCGTTGTTTTTTTGGTGTTTTGATTGCTCGACTAAGTTTGAATTAGGTTATGGGATGTGTTGGTATGTTTGGTTGGGGTCCCGAGGGGCTCGAGATTGATTTCGGATTGTTAGCGGAGGTTTGGACGTAGGAATTTACAGCAAAGCTGCTGCAGATGCCATTTTACTGGTGTGACCGCACCTGCGGATGGGGAACCGCATGTGCGGAAAGGAATCAGCAGATGTGGAATCTGGGCAGCTCAGTGAGGGACTGCAGATGCGCACATGGGACCGCACCTGCGGAGTCGCAGGTGCGGAAATGGGGTCGCAGGTGTGGACTTTGGACTTTAAGTGACTTTTTGCAGATACGCACCTGGGACCGCAGGAATGGGTCCGCATGTGTGAGATTTTGTCCGCATATACAGTTTACCTTGGCAGGAAGTATAACTATATGCTTCCACAAAATTTTGGCATTTTTCCTGATTTTTGCATACAGATTTGGTCAATTTGCGAGCATATTGAAGGAGGATTTCGAGAGTCTTCTGTGGAGGTAATTTTCTCGGATTGTAAACTCGATTTGATGTTATTATGTGATGGATTGGGCTTGGAATTAGTGGATTAAATGGCATAAATTGGGGGTTTAGGGCTTGGGAAATTGAGACTTATAATTAAGGAATTTAGGGGTTGTTTATGGTCGGATTTTGATGCATTTTATATGTGTATACTCGGGAAAGGATAAGGATTCTTGTGACACATTTTTTATCTAATTCCAAGATATGGGCCCGGGTCTCAGGTTTGGCTAATTTCGGGAGTTGTGCCTAAAATTGATATTTTTCGATTGAGCCTTGTTTATTTAGCGTATGTTGATGATGTTACTCTGGTTTTGGTTAGATTCAGAGTAATCGGCAGCCGATTCGAGGGGCAAGAGTATCGCAGATTAGTGTTTTGGCCTGGTGGAGGTAAGTAATGGATATAAATCTTGTCCTGAGGGTATGAAACCCCAGACTTCATATCTTCTCACTATTTTTAGAGTGGCGCACATGCCAGATGATGAGTGTGTGGCGTGATATGATTTGTTTTTGGATTTGGACTTGGTCCTCTCCGCGGCAACTATTGAGTTGCATATTTTTTACTCTAAATTATATATTAAATTGTGTTCTAACACTATTGCTATATTTTGGTTGTAAGCCATGTTTGGGGCCTTACGCCTGCTTGTTTAGACCCCTTCGGGGCTTTTTACTGTTATTTCCCCCACTATGTTGACTTATAATGTACACTCAGTCATGTTAGGTTAAACTGATTTCGAAACTCAACCTCAGTTACACTATTTGAGATATAAAATGATATTTTTGGGTCGAGTACCCCGTTTTACTGATAGCCCGAGGGCTTACTAAGAGTTTTTGACTGAGTGAGGTTGAGGGCCTTATTGCGAGGATATGAGATGGCACGAGGTGGCTTGATTTTAGCGCTTGGGCTGAAGGAACCCCTCCGGAGTCTGTACCCCTAGTGAGCGCAGGTACCTACTGAGTGCAAGTGCCGAGTGACAAGTGATTGGGAGGCATGAGTGACAGTGAGGTTGCTCGAGGGGCTGATACTGAGTGACTGTGAGGTATGCTGAGTGATGTTCTGCCCGAGGGGCGATTTATGATTCATGTTTTGGCCCGATGGGCTATTTATGACTTATTTCATTTTACACTAAACTCTTGGGGTATTTTTTTTTTAATTTCTAAAATTGCTGGAAAACACATTTTCCAAAGGATTTTACTGAAGTTGGCTGTTACGCATGTTGATTTCATATATATGTATATATATATATACACTATTGGAAAGAAAGGTTGTGCTTATTATGAACTGATGATTTGATCTTATGTGTTTCTTACTACTTAGACTTGATTTCTTTTCATTACTACTGAGTTGGCGTACTCACATTACTCACTGCACCCCTGTGTGCAGATACAGGTGTTGGTACCGAGCGTTAGTCATCTCTTTTCATGCGGAGCCGGATTCGGGATATAGAGGTAGCTGTTCAGAGTCCGCAACATCTTTGTTTCCCTTTCTTAGTTTGTACTTAGTTCCTCGTTTCGAGTTTTGTTATTATGACAGTAGAATTTTAGTATTAACCTTACATTCTCATGGCATGTTAGCTCCGGATCTTGGGGATGGTGGTAGAAGGTTTAGCTGTTGTTTTTCTTGAAAGATTTTGAAATTATATATGTTTATGAAATGTTGGAAATGTTTGAAGGAAACTGTAAATATGTGATTATTGGCTAGCCTAGTTCCATGATAGGCTTCATCACAGCCGGTTTAGGATTTGGGATCGTGACAAGTTGGTATCATAGCCTAGGTTACATTGGACTCAACGGTCATGACAAGTTGGTATCACACGTCTGTACTTATCTTCGAGATGCTGCAGAACCCTTAGGAACGATCTCATTTTTCTTGAATTCTGTCGTGCCATTCCGTTGACTCTAGAAATCGAAATTTATGTTGTTTCATTCTCTCACAGATGGTGACGACTCGCGCTACCGATCATGGTGACCAGCCACTAGCTAGACTAGTGAGAGGTCGAGGCCACGGTCGAGACTGTACTAGAGGTAGAGGACCAGCCCATTCAGCAGCTAGGGAAGTACTAGGTTATCCCCCTATTATTCAGGATCAGATTCCCGCATCAGATACTCCAGCGGGATAGGCTCTGGCACCGGCGGTGCCTATTGTTATTCCGGATCTTCAGGAGACCTTGGCCCAGATCATGATAGTATGTACCACCCTTGCTCACACAGTTGCTGCATCTTCTATCGCCGCTAATTCTCAGGTCGGGGAAGGCAGTCAGACACCATTTGCCCAAACACCTAAGCAGGTTACTCAGGTCCATCAGACACCGGGGGCGGTTCTCGCCCAACCGGTTGCTCCAGTTTGGGACTTCGTGGTTCCGACTATGCTAGAGGACGAGCAACGTAGGAGAGATTTAGTAGGTTTTAGCCTTCGACATATAGTGGTGCTGAGGTCGAGGATGCCCAGGTTTTTATGTATAAGTGTCAGAGGATGCTTCGTACTGCTGGGATTCTGGAGACCAGTGGGGTCTCATTTGCTACTTTTCAATTTTCTGGTGCTACTTTCACTTGGTGGGAGTCTTTTGAGGGGTGTAGGCCTGTTGGTTCATCACCCCTCACCTGGAAGAAGTTCTCCACTATATTCTTGGAGAAGTATGTACCCAAGTCTCACAGGGAGGAGCAATGCAAGCATTTTGAGCAGCTGCGTCAGGGGGAACTATCAGTGACGCATATGAGATGCAGTTTTCAGAGTTGGCTCGTCATGCCACCGAGTTGGCCCCTACTGATAGGGATAAGATTAAGAGGTTCGTGGATGGCCTCACTTATCACCTCCGCCTTTTTATGATTCGGGAGAGAGTATCAGGTGCTACCTTCATGCAGGTTGTTGATATTGCTCGAGATATTGAGTTGGTTCGCTGCCAGGAGGGGGAGGAGAGGCATGCCAAGACGCCTCTTGGATCGGGTGGTTCTAGTGGTTCTCCTTCCAGGGGGCAGTTTGAGCATGGTAGAGGTCGTTCATTCAAGCCTCCTCAGTTAGTTCGCCCAGCCTATAGTGGTGCATCTTCGGGGCATGGTCCCCGCAGTTCTCAGTCATGCCGTTCTTCACTAGATGCCCTCCAAACCAATAGTGCAGCTCGAGCACCACCAGTTCAGAGTTCCTATATTCATGATTCTTTTAGTGTCCATTCTGGTACTAAGGGTTTCTATCAGTACCCGTCTCCAGCTCCATGGAGTTGTTTTGAGTCCGCAGAGTTTGGGAACATGTGGAGGCAGTGTCCACGTCGTTGTTATGGTTCTTCTCAGCATAGGGGCCATCCCTTGACTTTAGCTCCAATTACTGCACCACCTGCCAATACAACCAGAGTGGAAGTCAGTCAGCTAGAGGCCGCCCTAGAGGGGGAGGTCGAGAAGGTGGAGGTCAGGCCCGTATGTATGCATTTCTAACAAGTCCAGATGCTGTGGCCTCCAATGCAGTGATCACATGTATTGTCTTAGTCTATCGTCGAGATGCTTTGGCTTTGTTTGACCCTGGTTCTACGTATTCCTATGTTTCATCATATTGTGCTCATTTTCTGGATACACCCCCTGAGTCTCTAGTTACGTCTATGCATGTGTCGACTCTGATAGGTGATACTATTGTTGTGGACCGTATGTCTCGATCGTGTGATATCTATTGTGGGTCTAGAGACCAGAGTGTACCTACTGTTACTCAGCATGGTCGATTTTGATGTGATATTGGGCATGGATTGGTTATCTCCGTGTCATGTTGTCCTTGATTGTCACGCTAAGACCGTGAACTTAGCTATGCTAGGACGTCCGAGGGTTTAGTGGAGAGGTTCTTCTGAGTATGTGCCTAGCAGGGTGATTTCCTACACGAAAGCCCAGCGCATGGTTGAGAAGGGGTGTTTATCGTATCTGGATTTTGTGAGGTATGTCAGTGGTGAGACTCCCGCTATTGATTCGGTTCCTATGGTCCGTGACTTTTTGGACGTGTTTCCTGCAGACCGGCCAGGCTTTCCACCTGAAAGGGACATTGATTTTGGTATTGACCTGGTGCCAGGCACTCAACCTATTTCTATTCCACCTTATCGTATGGTACCCGCGGAGCTAAAGGAATTAAAGGAGCAACTTCAGGAGCTCCTAGATAAGGGGTTCATTCGGCCTAGTGTGTCACCTTGGGGTGCACCAGTGTTATTTTTGAAGAAGAAGGATGGTTCTATGCACATGTGTATTGATTATCGGCAACAGAACAGGGCTACGGTGAAGAACCGATATCCCTTGCCTCGTATAGATGACTTGTTTGATCACTTGCAGGTTGCCAAGGTATTTACCAAGATTGACTTGCGTTCCGGCTATCATCAGTTGAAGATTCGGGGGCCAGACATCATGAAGACAATTTTTAGGACTAGATATGGTCATTATGAGTTTCTGGTTATGTCATTCGGGCTGACCAATGCTCCATCAGCCTTTATGCACTAGATGCACAGTGTATTCTGACCTTATCTGGATTCTTTCCTCATCGTGTTTATTGACGATATCTTGGTGTATTCCTAATCTCAGGAGGATCATGAGCGGCATTTGAGAGTTGTGCTTCAGACCTTGAGGGAGAAGAGATTGTATGCAAAATTTTCAAAGTGTGAGTTTTGGCTTGATTCAGTAGAAATCTTGGGGCACGTGGTGTCCAGTGAGGGTATGCAGGTTGATCCGAAGAAGATAGAGGTGGTGCAGAGCTGTCCTAGACCATCATCAGCGTCCGCAACATCTATGTTTCCCTTTCTTATTTTGTATTTTGTTCTCGTTCCGAGATTTTATATTATGACAGTAGAATTTTTGTATTATCCTTAGATGCTCATGACATGTTGGCTCCAGATCTTGGGGATGGTGGTACACTGTTTAGCTGTTGTTTTTCTTGAAAGATTTTGAAATTATATATGTTTATGAAATGTTGGAAATTTCTGAAGGAAACTGTGAATATGTGATTATTGGCTAGCCTAGTTCCACAATAGGCGCCATCACGATCGGATTAGGATTTGTGGTCGTGAGAGCTTCACATAAGACCAAACATCATGTTTTTGCATCTCATGGGCTGAAATACCGCCATTTTGTCCAAAGGCGTCATAGTCTAAAGGCATCGTCATCATAACCAGAAGATACCATGCCATGGCACGAGGATCTCTCAATATTTCACATCATTTGATGGCCTGCGAATCCCTTATCACATGATTCATGGCCCGAGACGTCATGGTCTAAGGACATCATCCCCATCGACCAAAGAACATCTTTCATGGTCCAAAGGAAATTTGCATCATGTTTAAATTATCGCAATGTACTCCTGCATGCATTGTGTTTAGGTTTTGCAGGTGATCCAGGAGGTAACCATTCTCCCAACGGAGAAATATTCGCTCCAGTTTCCGTTCAAAATTCACACCTTGAGACTACCCCAAATACAACCAACGACCGTTCGTTACCCATTTCCAGTTAATAACCGTTCAAATATCCATAATTTTTCTATGGTACATCCATTTACAATTCTGATATCGTCTTATCTAGAAGAACTTGTCCATTCCTACAAGAACTTCATCGGCTTAGTTCATCGCTAGATCTAGAACAATACACGGCCTAATTCCCATAAACCACGGGTATGTAGGCAACTCATAAATCAGAGTTCGGCTTCCATTTTTCAAATCACCCCATTCCATCTTTCATCATTCCCGTGTAAAGAGGGGCAGCTGTTGATACCATATATATATATATATATACACACACACACACACTCTTTCAAAATAGTATACTTGCATCATCATTTAGCTTACAAACCTATATAAGCATTTTTCATAATTTTCCATAATTTTTAAAGGCTTTAAATTAATTTCTTTCTGCATTTTATTATATAAATATCCAATAATTATCCTTCAAATTATTTTTATTATGATTTAATCATCCAAACTTATTATTTACACCAACATGTATGCTTTATAATATTTTACTTCGTTTTCCATAATTACATTTACATTTTTAGGCTAATTGCACATCTTTGCAGTAATAGTCTATATTCATGTATAATTATATTATTTAAGAAAAAAATAATTTTTTATATTTTTATAATGTTAGGTTATTATTTTTAATCTTTTAGTGCACAAATAATTTTTTTGTTATTTATTAATTATGTTTATAAATTATTTTTGCTAAAATGTTGGTTATTTAAAAACTAGCCTCACACTAAACCTATTTTCGGATCAAACAATGGTCCAAAATACCTACTACACTGGCCCAAATACCCCAGCCGAAACCAACCTTACCCAACCAACTAAATCCGGTCGCGACCTATTCCTAAATAAACCCCACCCAACTCCTCTTTAATCATGGCCGTTGACCTTAGAGATTAACATAGGTGTACCCAACTTAGGGATTGTCACCTATCCATATGTTGCTATGGGATTTGGGATAGAGTCAGGACAACCTTATGATCCATTCTCTATATCCACTCTTTGAACGAGGCATATCGTTCGTGAAACCTCTTTAACACAATTATCATAATTACAACCCCTTGAGAAATTGGGTCCTGTAATGATTTCTTGAATTGAGTCATAATCCTAGGGTAATATTTTCCACTTGCTTCCCTGATAAATTTCTTACAGAACCATTTTATTCAAATGGATAACATATGCTCACTTGTGCTTATGCATGAACCGTCGGAAAATTTTCCTATGTGATTTCAAATTAAATGTAAAGAACCCTAATGGTGCGATCCTTCTTGAGTGACTCTCGTTCTGTATGATGTATATGGCCTTTGTGATTTGAATAGTCACTATACTCTCTTTTGAGTATCACCATGAAACCTTTTTTACTGTCTAGTAACATGAGAGCATATCTCAACTTCTATCACGCGTACATATTAGTTGAAGTGGTCGTTTGTCCGTATAAGTTTATAAGAAATTTGAGGTTTTCACAAATCTGCCACAGGAAGATCTTTTGTTTGCCCATTGTAGTATGACATTTGTGCACACTTAGATCATTCCGCATTAAGTAGATCACTTTGTTCCTAGTATCGCAGTTGCCCGTGAAGTGGCGTGGTATTGCAGCCTGCAAATTTTTACAACGGTAACATGTCAATCTCCTAGAAAAGTGTTCAACTTCTTTTTCGTCCTCATGGGCTCATGGCATAGATTCCTTGTGTCATTTAATGTTAGGAGTGTACTTCAAGATGAGGTATATGATTTTTGAAATATTCTATTTGTTGGTATTTGGTGGTGATCCTTGAAATTAAAAGAAGTGAAAGTATGGAATATAAAATACAGCCATCGTGCGATGATTAACGAATTATGTGAAAGGCCCAAAGAGCCAAGAAAATATTTTTTATATGAATTGTTAAAAATTCTAATAATGATCTATACAATGTGAATGTTCTGAGGTGAATATATTTCTATTTATATTACCTTTGTGTGAAAAACAAACTAAAAATATTTTTGGGAGTATCATTAGCAAATCCGAGGAAGGGTGGGTCATAAGGCCCACACCTGAAACTACACGTGCTGGTGTAGGGGTGGATTGTGATTATTTCCCCTTTCATGGGATGAAATTGGAATGTTCATGAAATTGTAATTATTCACCTAAATTGGTATGAGCCTGGTAACAACTGTGAATTAGAAAAGTCAACCCACACGGCATATTTGGGAAGGCGGCCTAGCTGATCGGGTGGAGATTAGACTCCATGTTGCGCACATTATGGTACCACTCTTGTGACAAAATTATTTTGCATCACCTTGTCAAATCACATTGTCCATGGGGAGATGGCCTAGTTGATCGTGCATTATTGGACTCCGTGCTAACAACGACTGTGGTATATCAGTGCTAATGATCTCCCAACGAAAACTATATATTGTTTTCGTATTCTTGAAAACTTTTATGTTTTTATTAGACATTTTTTATTGTGACTTGTTGTTTTCTATGGTTCTTTTTATTATATGGTTATTCTATTTTGAAAGAGGACTTTAACTATACATGCTAGTGCAATTCGACGGCACTAACGTCCCTTTGGCCGGGGTCGCTATATCTTTAATTGATATAGATAGTCCCACATCAGGCAACATCGATCAGTGATAGCGGTATTCTCTTCCCAGCGGACTTGTTGAGCCCCACTTCATCCCGAGGTCATGTCATGTATCTTTTGTTCATTTTCTTATCATTTTTTGAGGTATAGTCAGAGCCTTGTTGCCGACATTTCCTTATTACTCTTCGGTTGTACTTAGAGGCTTCGTAGACAGTTTGTGGGTGGTGCATGATGTTGGGAATGGAACTAGAAATGTTGATATTTGTCAAAAAATATTTTTCATTATGTCACGGCCCCAAATCCTAAGGCAGCCGTGATGGCGCCTATCATGGAACTAGGCTAGCCAACCATTTCAGACTATCAATATATATATCATAATTTCCCAAAATTAGCAGATTTTAAAATAGCAGACTGAGAAGAAACAAAATACACACTTCCCCAAAACCTAGAGTCAACTGTCATGAGCATCTAAGACTAAAAATATAATGTACAACATAGTGACTTGCTAGAACAAAAGTCTGGGGGTACAAAAGACCAAAAGAAACTATGATCTGAGGGAAGGAAATGAGGTGAGCTGGGGACGCTGAGCAGCTACCTCAATCCTCGAAAAGCTCCAAGCTCGTTCAAAAATCAACTAGTGAGATGGTCCAGTGCCTGGATCTGTACACAGAGGTGTAGGGAGTAACGTGAGTACGACGACTCACTAAGTAATCAATGTAACTAAAAACTTGAGTGTAGTGATGAGCATTTAAATCATGTAAATCCATATAATGAATAACAGTGGAAATAAATAAATCAAGGCAAGAATTCTACATTTTTGAATATTTCATAAAACTCCAGTTTCCATTTAAATATCTCGTATAGAAACATTTATCCAACATTTGTTATCAGAGGCTCAGTGTAAAGAAGAGTGTAAATAGAATTTTCATAAAATATAAGCCCCTCGAGCACAGTATCACTTACAATAAAGCCTCTTGGTCAAGCCTTTCAGTCACTCGTGACTCCACTATCAGTATCTCATGATTTCACTTAACACTCGTACTCAGCAAGTACCATGACCACACACAAGTGCTGCGGCGGGCAGCCCGCTCCACTACATATATATATATATATATAT
>ML415651.1:0-11925 GCA_005239525.1 Nicotiana knightiana | reverse complement strand
AAATAATGAACTTCTTTTAGTTTTTTCTTGAGAAGAAATTTTTAAATAAATTTTATTAAACGATATATCAGAGAATAAACTGAAAAAGTAAGAAATCAATAGGAGATTATGAGGTTGAATAACTATCCGTTACAGAGAATGAAATATAAAGATGTTGATAATATGAACACTGAGAGTGAAAGAGTTGACTCGAGAAAGAAAAGACTGATCATGATTTTGGCGTGAATAAAAAGAACGCGGAGGACACATATATATAGGAGAATTAGAAAGATGCAGGGGATTCACAATTAATAATATGTTTAAACTGCGTCTCCTAAAAAGGAAAAAAGAAGATAAAGGAAAATCATCGCGGAAGTGGTTTTAAAATCATTACTAAAAAGTAGTTTTGGTAGTTTATTTCTTTATAAATTTTCTTGAAAAAGAAGTATAATATTTTTCTTTATGCGAGTTTATATAACTTGAATCTATAATTTTTATATCGTTTATAGAAAAAAGTTAAATTATTTAAATTAATATATTGAAAGCTGTCATATTGGGTAGGGGTGAATATGGACCGGTTTAGTTCGATTTTTATCAAAATCAAACCAAACTGTCACGACCCAAATTTTCCTCTATTGGGTAACGTGATGGCACCTACTCGTAGGGACTAGGTAAGCCTAATATTTCCACTGAACAACAACAATAAATAAAGGAATTTAAAAATTATGAAAAAGAATTCTTGACAGAGTTTACAATATCCCAAAACCCGGTAAATACAAGTCAAAAGCTCTATGAAATCTTTCTATCAAATCTAAATACAACTTTGTAGGAATAAGTAAGTACAACTGAATAAAAATAAAACAGGAAGGTGACTCCGAAGCCTGGGAACGCAACACCAGATTACCTTGAGTCTCCTCAGCAATGATTTGCGCAGCTACCAACAACAATAACCTGAAGTTGCACACAAAAATGTGCAGAAGTGTAGTATGAACACACCACAACGGTGCACAGTAAGTATCAAGACTAACCTCAGTGAAGTATTGAACAAGACTAGTTAAGACACCGACGGTCTAATAAGTAAAAAAGGCATAGATGTATAAATGACCGAAAAAAAATATCTATCTAATGATTTCCCAATGTAATTAATGATACGATCGAATAATACGGAAGAAAATTCAATAATCACAATCAACGGACAACATAATAGAAATACGCAAAGAGAATGGAAAAGAATGCAATCCAAATGGCGGGAATTATAATCCAATAAAAACACTAGCAACTCAGAGATGCATCAATTTATTCACGTCAGGCCTTAGCCAATAACTCAATAAAACTGGTCAAACCTTCGAGTGAAAACCTTTAAATCGTGAGTTTATTTTGAAAGCTTTAAAGATATAATCATTTCGGAATAGACAAATTTCTTCTTTGAAACATACTTTCTCTGAATGTATATTTATATATTTTTATAAAGAGAAATCTTAACAATATAGTCTCTTTAAAATACGTGGTGTTCAAATATACTTTCTCAAATACTGCTCTTTCATATATCTTAAAATACGTGATGTTCAAAATATATTTTTCCAAGTACTGCTCTTTCAAATATCATCAAAATACGTGATGTTCAAAATATATTTTTTCAAGTACTACTCTTTCAAATATCATCAAATACGTGATGTTCAAAATATATTTTCCTAAGTACTACTCTTTCAAATATCATCATTTTGCAAGACAAATGCTTTTCAAATATACTTTCGGAAAAGAAGTCCTTTAGCNTTAGACCGCCACTAAGAATTTGTCATGCAATGCAGTACAGGGGGAAAGCTCCCGGATCTCTGTCCGTAGTCCCAATTTAAATATGCGATGCAGTACAAGGGAGAAGCTCCCGGATCTCTGTCCGTTGTCCCAATTTAAATATGTGATGCAGTATAGGGGGAAAGCTCTCTGATCCCTGTCCGTAGTCTCAATTTAAATATGTGATGCAGTACATGGGGAAAGCTCCCGGATCTCTGTCCGTTGTCTCAATTTAAATATGTGATGCAGTACATGGGGAAAGCTCCCGGATCTCTGTCCGTAGTCCCAATTTAAATATGCAGAGTAGTACAGGGGGAAAGCTCCCGGATCTCTGTCTGTACTCCCAGTTTAAATATGCAATGCAGCCACTGAGGAAAACAAACAGAATGCGACATAAACAACATATATTTCCACAACTGGCTCGAAAGCAAACAAGGCCGAATAGAAAGTGCGATGAGCAAATCAATACAAAGACTTAAATCACAAAAGTGGTAAAACTCGCTCATAAGAAGTAGCCATTGAGAGGAATGCCAAGCACAAAGAGAGAACAACATAACGAGGGGAAGATAAGACAAATATAGCAACGATTCAATACATTCAAGTTCGCAACCAAGAAACCAAATCATCTCGGCAAGGGAATCAACTATAGCAAATCTGACTTAGACAATTAGCTTCACCAAATAAACTCAGTTTGAACAATGCTCAGTAAATAGGCAGCATCAAAGAATACCATCAACATGGACGGTCATCAATTAAACCTAAGTAGTACTTAAGAGGAACATCATTTAAATCACAATGTACGACTCACGGGCATGCTTGACCAACGTATAGATATTCCAATTTCTTGTTAGACATTTATAGAGCGAGATTATACTAGTTCTAGTCACATAGGCAGCGTATGAAGGAAGACATAGCATAACGGTAGGAAAAACAAAGTCTTCATTTAAGTCAATTAAGATCATATAAGAAACAAGGAGTGCTAGGCAAGTACTTCTAAATTGTACAGGAAGAGATGAGACTAGAAATCAGGAATTCAGATATAACAAGTTCAATTCATATACGGGGAATATAAGGACCCAAAATCCCTAAAAGGCCAATCTATTTGCAAATAAGTTTGAGTACGTACTCGTCACCTCGCGTACGCAGACTACAATCAACATAGAAGACTCAATCCTAAGGGGTAGTTCCCCCACACAAGGTTAGGCAAGATACTTACCTCAAGGACGACAACCCAGTGCTCAAAAATAGACTTCTTGGGCGGGAAGGCCTCCAGACGGCTCAAAATCAACTAAAACAACTTCAAAATACATATAAAATGAATAAGGAACGATTCCGAAAATTAAAGTTTCAACCTTTGCAAATTTATAAAAATCGACCCAAAAGTTGACCCCCGGGGCCGCACCTCGGAACCCGGCAAATTTTACGAATTTCGATTACCCATTCCGATACGAGTTCACCCATACTAATTTTATTCAATTCCGATAACATTTGGTCATTCAAATCATGAATTTTTATTTTTGATGTTTTCTTTCAAAACCCACAATTCCCTCAACCCAAAACACAATTTAAATGATAAAAACAAGAACAAATTAATGAAATATATTTAATTATAGTAGAAGAACACTTACCCATTCAATTTGTGTGAAATTCCCTCAAGGAATTTCCCAAAACCGAGTTCTAGAAGTCAAAATATGTTTAAAATGGTGAAACTCCCAATTTTTGAAAGTTATAATCTGCCCAAGCTTTTAAAGCATCGCGATCGCGGGGATCCAGGCGCGATGGCATAGAAGGAAAATGAAGCTGGTTTAAGATGCTCTATGTGATTGCGGAATAGCTTATGCGATCGCGTATAAAGAGTAAGTTGGCTTCTGCGATCGCGGACCAACTATTGCGATCGCAGTGAAGGAAATTATTGGGCGAGTCAGACACTCTATGCGATCGCGGATTCTTCTATGCGATCGCATAGAAGGGGACATCAGATAGCAGAACAATAGAGGAAATGAGAGAAAATGGAGCCGAATCCTATCCGAAACACGCTTGAGCGCTCGGGACTCAAAACCAAATATACGCACGACCTCAAAAATATCCTACAGACTTATTCGAGTAATCAAATCACTTAAATAACATCATAAGCATCGAATTAAACCTCAAGATCAATGAAATGTCTCAAAACATCTTTAAACATCAATTTTTGCATTTAAGGTCGGAATCACGTCAAACGAAGTTCGTTTCTTACCAAATTTCACAGATCACACATATAAGACATATTGAACCTGTACCGGGATTCGGAACCATGATACGGGCCCGATATCACAGGTTTCACCTCAAATTTCATTTTCAAAAATCTTTATATTTTTCAGAAAATAATTTTCTTTAAAAATTCATTTCTCGGACTTGGGACCTTAGAATTCGATTCCGAGCATACGCCCAAGTCCCAAAATTTCCTATGGACCCTCCGGGACAGTCAAATCACGGCTCCGGGTCCGTTTACCAAAAATGTTGACTGAAGTCAACTTTATTCAAATTTTCAATACAAAATAATCATTTTAATCAATTTTCACATAAAGGCTTCCCGGCAACACGCCCGGGCTACGCACGCAAATAGAGGTGAGATAGAAAGTGTTTTTCAAAACCTCGGAACACATAATTAGCTAGAAATATACAGGATGACCTTTTGGGTCATCATAATCTCCCCTTCTTAAACAAACGTTCGTCCTCGAACGTGCTAAGATTCACTTGAACTCATCCAATCCCCGATTGCGCATTTCCAATACACACCCGAGGGTGATCCCACATCACCCCAACCTACATAAGCCCGATGACACCATCACAACTTCCATATAGCCTTCTCATCATCATCGATAAGCCTCATACCTCAATTCCTTACTTTCTACTCATTTCCAAAAGACCTGATTCTAAATCCATATCCGGCATTAGCCTCAACTAGATGCATCAACTCAGGTCTATGCCCACAAGGGACGACCACACAACATAGCACATCATACATAGGCTCAATAACACTTTTGATCACAATAACTGCCCGAAATCAACTCAACATTGGCAATTTGTCCCACATATGGAAGAACTCCGTTTCCAAATCCTATAATACTGATAATGATGCAATAAACACGAAGACCTCATCATTAGACACCCGAATCACCGAGTAACAGTTAACACCACTGGGCACACATCCCGCAAACTGAACTAAAGAAGCACATAACAAAATGGCCGAGCGTGAAAGATAGAAGCATATAAAGGTACTATCAAACAAGCCCATATGCATAACTCTGTATCAATACTGACTTACCAAAATCCATATAACAAGGAAGAATCAAAGCATATGAACAAATCACAAGGATTCCATCATGATAAAATTTCCACCGCGGTACTCAGCTCGGTCCAAACATATCAAATCACAAAGAATCACAAGGGTCTCGTCCTCAACGCTAGGTCACAAAAGAGTGCAGAGTGTAGTATCAGTACAACCGACTCCATGTATTGAGTAAGTGCCGATCCTAACCTCGACGAAGTAGTGACGAGGCTATGGCTGGGCATTTAACTACATAACCTGTAAATAATATATATAACAAAGCAAGAATGAAACAATAACAATAAACTTGATAACCAATAACTCGCAATAGTAAATAAAAGAAACAACTCTAATAACTGTTTTCAGATGTCAACTATAATCAATTCCTCAAAATTCCAAGTTTCAATTTAAATCACAGTAAAATCTGAGATGAAAACCTTTTTTTTATAAAACCAAAGTTTTTCCAAATCCTTATTTTCGAAAATCAGTAAAACATAAATATTCACCCTTATCGCTCCTTGTTGCGGCATTCAACCCGCTCCCACATGTCCACCCTTATTGCTCCTCCATATATATATCACCCTTATTTATCTTGTTGCGGTGTGCAACCCGATCCCACATGTCCACTCTTATCACTCCTTGTTGCGGCGTGCAACCCGCTCCTACCAGACATATTATATCAATTTATTCATAAAAACTTTCACAATTCAGGCCAAGCCTTTTACAATATTTTTATATCAACAGTTGTAAACAAAAGGTGCAAAACTCATAAACTTCATCAATTATCATTTCATAACGAAGCCAACCAGAATATATATACATATCGTAACATTAGCAACCAACTCAATCCTTATGCAACATAACAAAACCAAAAGAACAGCCAACACTTCCAAAATACTAGAAGCAATACTTGACAATAAATCAACAGATCCAAAAAGACATATAAACCTCAATGATCATGAAACAATTAAGTCCGGAAGCAAATAAATGGAAAAGGGGAAAGGATCATGTTTAACAGACAATTTGGTGGTGAATAGACACTCGCCACCTCACCTATACACCACACACATGCGAATTCACATAACATTTAAATTGGGGATTCCTATTCCCTCAAGTCAAGGTTTAACCAAGCACTTACCTCAAATTCACAGGCCACTCACTGCTCAATTAACGCTTTCCCTTTCGAATTTTCCTCTAACCCGCTCGAATCTAATCATAATTAGTTTAATATTATTAATTTATGCTACAGGAACTAACTTTACTGAAAAATCATTGTTTTCCTAAGTCTTCTCAACGAAATTTAAAACCTGACCCTGGGCACGCTTGGTCCAAACTCGGTGTTCGGAAGAAATTCCGTTTACCTATTCACCCCCGAGCCCGAATATGAAATTAATTTTGAAATCCGACCCCAATTCGAGGTCAAAATTCAATTTTTACAAAATTAAATATTTTCTACCCAAACCTCCAATTTCTACAATGAAAATTCTTGATTTTTGATTGAAACGTCATGAAAAACAATGGGTAATTGAAATAGAAGAGTTTAGAATTGTTTACCAACACTTTGGGGATGAATTTGTGTGAAGAAAATTGCCTCCAGGTCTTTGTAGTTCGAAAATATGAAGAAAATAGGTTCCGTCCGATTTAAAATCTGATTTTATATAACTAGACAGGCCTTCATCGCTTTCCTGATGGGCCTGTTGCGTTCGCGTAGGATAAGGCCCAAATAGCCTTTGCGTTCGTGGTGACCTGGCCGCGTTCATGGTGACCTGGCTGCGTTCGCATAGAGGAAAACAGGTCCCCTCCCCAGGCCCATTTACACATCGCGTTTGCATGGGCCATAATGCATTCGTGAAGCTTTAACCACCAGTGCATCGCGTTCGCGTCATGAGCTCCGCGTTCGCGAAGAACAAAATATCCCAGTGAAAATTCTACTCTACGCATTCACGATTGGAGTGTCTGCTGGACTGAAGGCAACAACCCTGACCTAAATGTCAAACCTCTTTTTTCACCGGTAAGGGTAATAAGGGAGTTTTTCCAATTAAAGTGATATTACACGGTTTTGGGACATATTATTATTTCAGGGTCGCTACCTGGATTTTTGACGATGCTCCGGGACACTGTTTTGTTTTAAAATCCCAAACCGAGGAAATTTTGACTCTGTTTTAATTTGTCTGCGCCCAGAAATCTGAGTAAGGAATTCTGTTAACCCGGGAGAAGGTGTTAGGCATTCCCGGATTCCGTGGTTCTAGCACGGTCGCTTAGCTATTAATATTTGGCCTAATTATCTAATCATTTTGCATATTTTGAACTTATTGTGCTTTTTAACCTTTTCAATTTTTAGCCGCTTTTAATATTTATGGATTTATCTTGAAACAAGTCACGATGGCGTGCACTTGTTTGTTTTTGGACATATTACAATTATGCCACATGAAATGCACCTGCAACTGCAACACGTGATTTTAATATAATTTGATGTTGAAGATGGGGACATGAGTTGTCGCACCCGAGTGTAGATTACGTAGTCAAGACTATGGTCATGAAGGTTTTATAGTGCCTATTTGAGGCGATGTTTGATTATTCTTTATGTTTTCTATTTGAAGGAACATTTTAGTTTTAAAATCAATTAGGACGTTTTATGGATTTATCTTGGACAAGTTACAATGACGTACACTTGTTGTTTTTGAACACATGGTAATCACGTCACATGAAATTCACCCGTGGTTGCTATATGCGTCCTATTAGTTGTTTGGAGTGAGGGCCAGGGGCATGAGTTGCCACTCCCGAGTGTAGTTTATGGTAATTTAAGATAATTGTTGATTCTTGTCCAAATTTCAACCTAAAGATGTATTTTTCAACCTAAAGGATATGTGGAAGATTGTTTAAGCTTAAATTCTAAAGGACACAAATCTTGGGCTATGGCCATATTTAGCCCAAGTTATCGTTTGGCTCTTTTGGCCAATCCTAATTGTGGCTAGTTTATAGGGAGGTCACTAGTTCAGGAAATCCAACTATGTCTTAATAATCTTTACTTTCCAGTTTGATAAATCAATTGGAAATATGGTAATAAAAAATACACGTTCATTCATACATACACTTAGGAGCATAACACAACGGATTTACTGGTTTTCCATTTTTGGAAGCCTAAACATAAATCTGAAATACTTATTGATTCTGAAATGGATTGGCAAGGCAAAATCATGCTACTCTCAGAACTTTTATGATTTCTTAGAAAAAAGATTGAACCGCAGGTAGTCTTATTAATTTTTTTGAGATAGTGATTCTTATCAATTTAAAACAAACTGATCTAATGTTTCTAAAAGCTTAAAATTCACACATATGGATACATTGATTTTCGCAGATTTTATGAGACACAGGATAATCTACTGATTCTATTCATGTTGAAACTCTACTGAATTTGAAATAACAATTTTTTCCTAAAAATCTAAACGGGGTGTTTATACAGATTTTACATGCGTTCTTTTGTCTAATATCATTCGCAGAACAGAAAAAATTGTAAACTCGAAATTCCAGGGACATGAATAAAACTGAAATTAAGCGTACAGTCCATTCTTAAATTACATTACAATGAAAATCTAACTAAATACAGAGGAATTATAATTTGACTGCCGCTATACACTTTCCAGAATGAGAGAAACTAAAAATAAGGTTCTAACTAATTTGCTGACTCGAAACTCCCTTGAGGCCTTACGTTTCTCTTTGTAATCTGTAGAACACCCCAATATAATTTAAGTGTTGTGCAATTACCAAAATCAAACTGCCATGAAGAGGTCAGTTTTAATCCTGATATTGCGTGTGTTTAAACCATACTATCTAGCAGAATTGTTTATGCGCTTTCTCAGTGAATATGATCATAAAAAGATCAACTTAAGTCCGAAATGTCATTTTAATACTTTGGACCTTCAGTTCATATTAATTCCTTAACTTGGTTATTTAGGCATTTTAAGAGGATAAATCTGACCATAATAAAGGATTCAGATTCTTTCCTCTAAGGAGCCTTTGATTATCCACTTTATATCCGTAAAGGGTGAGTTTCAGCACCCTAGGCTACTGTTTATGCACTACCCAAGGGGTGAATTTGACTATGAAAGAGTCAGATTCATCTACCCAAGCGCTAATACTAACATAACTCTAAACTCTATAGGAACTTTGCTTATCTAGGAATTTTTTAGAGGATTAATCTGACCATTCAAGGGTTCAGATTCTCACTCTAATGCCCTTAACAACTACATACTCTATACCCCTTTTGAAGGGTAAACTTTAGCCATTTATACTACTTTTGTGCACTATCATCGGGTGAATTTGACCATTAACAGGTCAAATTCATCTACCCTAGCACTAATACTAACCTATCTAGAGACTCGCTTGTTGAATCTCTTTATTAACCAAAGAGGCTCAATCGAAAACATATTTTTGCACTCTTATAGGAAGAATCTGACCATAGAGAAGGTCAGATTCAACATCCTAGTGCAGCTTATTTCCTAATATAGAACTATGAGTATTGAACATTTTTTGTGTACATATAATTTGAAGCAAACAACATATACCAGCAAGAGCCATAATAACATCAAGACAGTATTTGTCACACTCAAAGATTCATTGTCATACCAATAAACATCCAAATCATCACATGTTTGTACAAAATAGAAGAAATAACTTCAGTTACCCAGAGCAGCTAGTTTTACACAACAAGTAGAGGATAAATCTTCAAATCCAAAATTTCATTAAACAAATGAACTGTTACATACCTTTCAAAGAGAAAATATAACAAAATAGAAGTTGACCAAATAAAGGTCAAGTGAAGATGGTGGTCAGCAAAGAGAAAGAAGGTCTCAGCAGCAGCAAACAACTTAATCCCCCAGTGACAACCAAAACCCAGGAAATCTTCTTAAAAAAAACTAAGTAAGAACTCCTTATGACTCCTACCAGGAATGAATAGACAAAGAGAAGCTAAAAGGAGGAATGCTGATGAATTCCCTTTAAGAAAAGATTCACATATTTCTTTTTCTATTCTTTCCTTTTCTACTGATATTTTTTGAATTTTTTACTGTTTTTGAGCAGCATCTGCTCTCCTCAAATTTTTGTGTCCCTTTTGAGAGTGAGAGGACCTATCTTTATATAGGTTGTATAAGGGTCATCATACTGGGGGAATATTCTTCCCTAAAAATTATAAAAAAAACTATATAGTACAACACCTTTTAACATCCTTAGTATAGCTATTAGGACAACTGTCCATCCAAATTTTTACCACTATTTTTACCTCTGATTTTAGTTTTCTTTATTTCATTTTAGACCTTTATTTCTGTTCAAGAAACTTCTCAGGTAAGATCTTCCTAATTAATATCCCCAAACTACCCTGCAAAGTTTCTGAAATTACCCTTGGTGTAACTAGGGTTAGGTCAATGGGGTTTACTATTAACTCTAGTCAGCCATTTAGGATTTTAAATGACTTAAAGGTGAGACTGATTGACCTATTTCAACTCAAACCTGATTGATTGGGCTTAATTAGTCATTTAGGATTCAGATTACCTACTCAGACTTAATTAATTATTTTTACCTTTGGATTTCTTCCTTAAGCCTAACAGTAGCTTTGCATTTCAGATTTTACATAACTCAAACTCTAAAGTCATTAGGGCAGACAATGTTCTATGAGGCAATTTCAAGTGAATACCATAGTTTAGGAAAACATTTCTCCTAAATGAAAACAAACATGGTATTCATGACTATAATTGGGAAAACACAAGTGTGAAAAGTCGATGGAGTTAACTCGAAACAGCATCAAAGAAGTTTTATAGGATTTCATGATTACAGAACACATCAATAAACATATAGCATAATGAACATGCTAGCATTACAAATATGGGAATTCATATGACATGATGCAACAAATAAGCACATTCTAAGGCATGGTTCAATTTAGTTATCTATATACACAAAAATGATCAAAAGTCTTTTGCTAATGAGACGGGTTCAACAAGGCTTAGATCAAGTGTTATCTAGTCTAATTAAGTAGTCGTCAACACAAATCAATTTTTGATACTAGAACAATCATAGATTGCTAGGAATATCAATTACTTTAACCAATGAGGACAACAGAAACACAATAGGTAAATTCAAACTTATTAAGATGCAATGTGTAAGAGGAAATCATCAAAGAACACAATGTAAACTTGAACAATTACATAACAAGGAGGGACAATGTTTACTCACCTTTTTTTTTTTGAACCAGCAAATAAAGGATTCGTTTAGCCGTTTTAGGAGTCAAACTCAGAACAAAAGAAAAAGAAAGAAATAAGAAATCAATGGTGATGGTGGATTGAAGGGTGAAATAAAACAAACAGAGGGAGGATCGAAGAAGGGGTTTACCTGGGCATTAGGAAAAAAATCAACCGCTTGCGGCTAGAATCCCATGTCCATAGGTCATTGCATTTGACCACTGGACAACAGACGCCCATGGTGAGACTTCGAGAAAGCTTCATGCATGCTCAGATTTGATAGAGCATATGAGAGATTAAGAAGTTTTGTGGTTAATCTTGTAAGGTATGGGGTTGAACGAAAAAGGGAATGGAGGAGGAAAAAAGGACTGTGTTGGTTAGTGTTTTCAGATTTTCAGATCTGAAATAAATAGAAATCTGGTGGTTTTTGGTGAAAAATAATAGTGGGAGGTTGTTGAGGGTGAAGAGTAGGTTGTGGGCTGAAATTTTGGCGTGGTTTGGTTAAACTTCGCTACCGGAGGCGATTTTCGGTTGGCAGAGGATGGTGGTTCTGGGCGGCTATGGTTTGGGTCTTTTGAGAGAAGAGAGAGAGACGAACATGGGGGGGGGGGG